>JARJEC010052641.1:0-10150 GCA_030264575.1 Tachinus sp. AB-2021 | reverse complement strand
GTTTAGAGAATTGTTTTATTTTGAAACATTTTATTTGGTAAAGTTGCCTGATGTGTCAAAGATTTTTTTATTAATTTAAAGTATTTTTTAAATTAAAAAATTTTAGAATTCTAATTTTTTAACTTTATTTGTGAATTTTGACCAATTTTAATTGAAGTTAACGCTGTATACTGTGTTTATAGACTATCCTTAGTGTTTATATTATAGACATTTTAGTGTCTGTTCGTTTTCAAGTTTACAGAATAATTATAACTTTATTTGTTATAGATTTTATTGCAACATATTTTATTAGGTTAGTAGTATAAATTATGAAAATAAAGTTCGTAAAAAATATATTTAGTATATATTTATTTCCAAATATATTAATTTATGGATATATTCATTTTTGTATTTCTACAGCTTAAAGATTAAAAACAGTTATATTTAGTAGGTTTATTATTTTATTGTTGTAAAATAAAATAAATTTACAATTACAAATATTTTCAAAATTTCCTCTTCATATTAGTTTGCGTCCATCTATAACAGATGGCGCAACACATGGATTTAGTAATCGTGTGAAGTTGCCGTTCTATATATTGAATGTTCTGTATTACGAACCGGTAGGTGCGTTTGTCAGATTTATAGGTTAGAATTAATTTAAAAAAATATATTTTTAAAAGAAAAATGTCTTCAATATTATCAAATGTCACCAGATTATCTTTGAAAAATACAACAAAATTATATACGATAAAGGTAAGCAATGTTTGTTGAAAATTTGGTCCATTTATTTATATTTTGATTGATCTAGAATGGACTTCAAAGAAGGTTTGTTAATTTACCCCCTAAAATTCCAAAATCGGAAGCTGGCAAAGGAAAAGGACCAGTTACATGGAAAAGCTTGGCTATTACAACAGCCGTTGGTGGAGGTATTTTAGGTTTTATGTTGTACGTTAAAAGTGAAAAAGAAGCGGCTCAATTAAAAGAAAGAAAGCGAATGTTGGGTAAAGCTGCAATTGGAGGTCAATTTGAATTAATTGATACAAGTAATAAAGTTCGGAAAAGTGATGAATTTTTAGGAAAATGGCTATTGATTTATTTTGGTTTCACACATTGTCCGGATATATGCCCTGATGAATTAGAAAAAATGGCAGCCGTTATAGATACTTTAGGTAATGTATTATTTAACTCGCATAATACAAATTTGTTATCAATTTAATCAGTATATATTAATTTTAGATAATGATAAAAATATTCCTGAAATTCAGCCATTATTTATCACAGTTGATCCTAATCGTGATACACCTGAAGTAGTTGGTCGTTACTGCAAAGAATTTCACCAAAGATTATTAGGCTTGACTGGTTCAGAAGAACAAGTGGGTAATGCGTGTAAAGCATATCGTGTTTATTTCAGTGCGGGTCCTAAAGATAAAGACAGTGATTACATAGTTGATCATACAATTATTATGTATTTAGTTAATCCCAAAGGCGAGTTTGTTGATTATTATGGACAAAATAGGAATTCCAATGAAATATACGAATCTGTAAAGATAAACATGGCGAAATATGATCAGATAAATTCGACAGGATGGTTTTCCATGAACAAGTAATATTTTTATTTATTAAGCAAGTATTATATATTTTTCCAGAATTGTTATTGAGTTAAGAATATAGAGTTAATTTATTAATAAAAATTGTTAAATTAAAAAGAGTTTTTATTTATTGAAAAATTTACATCTAAAATAAATTAACAAAAAAATATATCAGCTTCACCAAGTGAGAATTTCTGGATCTTTTGACCACTTGTAAATTCCGCCTCGTTTTTTGAACATTGCTTCATCGAAACCAGCAAATAGTAATGCATTATCCACGCCAACATCTAGTAATGATTTTGATGGTTTTTTATTACCAGATGTGCAATCTAGGAAGCGCATCTGAAAAAATTAGTAAGTTATATCATTTATTAAATAAAATAAAATTATTGACTTACATATTCATCAAGGATTAGGTAACTATTTTGCATATGCGTATTCGATTCAGGTACCAAACATTTTAATTGCTTATGTCTGTTTATAAAGTCATTAAAATTACCATTTGATATATAAAATTGTTCTGCGTTTCGTAAAGCATCGGGACCCGCATTTTCACCATATAATTTTAGACATTGAAAAACTTTCCATCTAAAATATTTTAAATAATGACTTTGGAAACTCAACAACAATTTGTAATTGTTCAAAAAAGAAATAATTAATAAACAGCAGAATTCAAACCGATTTTATTTTATTAAATTGCAAACTGGTATTGAATCATAATCATATATTGAAAAACAAAACACCGTATTTTCGCAACTGAATGGTTTGATCTAGTATTTAGCGGTTTTGTATTAAGAAATAGAGGTATTTCTTCCGGTTTTTAAGTATTACATTTTTTACAATTTTTTAATATCCTTCCTGATGAATTTATATGAAGCTACAAATTTATGGGGAACACATTTGGCTGCAGCCAACAAAATTTTGTCTGTAGTGCATATGTTGATTATTTGTCATGTTCTCAGAGTCTATCTACTACTGAAAAATAAAAGTAAGTTACGTAAAATAAAATAAAATAAGTATTATATATATAACAGTTAAAAAAATAATGTGTTTTGTTCAAAACTGTTATAAAATTTGCACAAGAAAAATTTGAATCTGCTTCGGAGAATTGAACAAAAATGCTACTTTTGTCAGAAACCTCATTAAAAATTGCAATTTACTGCATAAAGAAGTTACTAATAATGTAGTTCTTGATATACCGGGTGACAACTGAAACAGATATATCTTTTTTACTTACGATTATTTTCTTATGAAATTTTTAGTTATAATCAGGATTGGCAAAAAACATGTTTTTTTAATTTCGACCAAAAATCTGTTTTTTATTCCCGAGACTTGTTAGTTAACTCACCACTCTACACATATTCCAATTTACATTCAAACACAATCATTGATATAATGTTTTATGGAAGTTCTGTACTACAAGTGATTCGACTGCTACATACTGCAAAGCTTCAAATTTATATTATCACTTGTGGGTACTGCAGTAGTATTGACATTAGTTTTGTTTTGTGTATGGTACAAAATGTTATAACGTGTATAGGACCTTTTACTGTATTTTCTTTACAATTATTAAGAAAATTATTATTCGTGAATAGTGGCTAATAATATAAAGAAAAGATACAAAAATAGTCATTTTTTATGAGTGAGTAGGTCAAGTATATGACAAAAACATTGTGAATTTCTTTTTATATCATCCAAATTAGCCTTAAGCTATGTTCTATCTACTGCGAATAATCGATGCGACTAAACGAACCAACCGCAAATTTGCGTTCTATTGACAGTGACAAGTCGCAGCAAATTGCAAGCTTGCGATTGGTTTGTTTAATTGCATGCATTAAGTCTAAAAGATTAAAAACAGTAGATAGACCATACTTTTACTAACATTATGATATTGTATAGTGATGCCAAATAGTTATTTGTAGTCATTTTTAATCTTGAATGTCAAATGTCGCTTATACATGCAAGGAAACAAGTTGCAAAAAATTATTTAAGAACATGGAAGCATTTAACATTTATGATACACAAACACAATTTAAACAAATAGTAATATAAAATTAAATATCAAATTATTCATTGTAATTAAATATTTTCTTTCTATATATTATACTGATTTACAATGTGAGATGAAACAATCATTTTATGATTCAGAAATTGATATATAATAATTAAAAAAATTAGAAGATGACAAACATAACCTACACTTAATATTACCAAAATAATAGAATCATAACCATAGGTTAAGATGATAGTGCACAATCTGAGAAACGGCGCGCATGCGCATTTTTATTACATACTTAAAAAGATTAATTTTTAATAAGCCTGTTACAGGTAGCCAATGCGTTTTTTCCCTTCAATATGAGGTTATGTTACCAAAACTTCTGAAAATTTAGATTCACACTTAAAACCACCAGTAAATCCAAAATTGCAAAAATATACTGGGTGTTCAATTTAAAAAAACAAAATTGATCTTATTTCCAGTTAAACCGAAAATGATAATTTAGAAATTTTTAGTGGTAGGCAGGTAGGATCTTGGGATGCATTTTATCCTACAAAGATTTCATTTAAAAATATTCATAAATAAAAAGGACGTATTTGTGCACCTGTTTCTTTTTTTACTCGGTATAATTTCAAATTTGACAAAATAATTTTAAAAAATTAATAACAAAAAGTGGTCATATTGAACATTTAGCAAACCTGCGTCAGTTAATTGTATTAAAATTGAGTTTTCTAAAAAAGAAACTTACAAATTTAAGACAGATTGAGTTTTATAATAAAGACAATAAAGTTGACAATTTATACTAATAACTAAGAAAGTTGTAGTTTAAAAGAAGAGAATTACTGAAAATTACCATTCATGTCTGAATACTTTTGTTTTTTATACCTATTCAAGCATCAATCTGGGGACAAACTGTAATATCATTACATATATCGTGATATATCCTCAAATTCTCCTAAATTTTGTCATTTATATGAATAAAACTTTTTGAAAATATTCATTTTTGAAACAATAATTATTAAAAAATTTGATTTTTACTAAATATTACGATTTGTTAGAAAGAGGCATCTAAAACAACTGGTTACTGAACCGTCATAATCTAAAATGTTTGAATCAGAACAAGAAACAAACATGTTTACTTGATGATTTGAGTCCCTGATACTTTATTCTTTTTACGCGTAATAATATTTTGCAAACATTCAGAAATGTTGTTATTTTTTATTGTACTTGCAAAAAAGTCGACAGATAACAATGGCAACTGCAGAAACTATAGGCGTAGGACTCAGATAGGGATTAATGTGACCATCGTTTTGTTAATTTATATTATAGCGGTTCCTATGAACTGCCGTGGTATATTGATAGCGGTCCCTAGGAACTGTCATGGCACTTTACGTGCTAAAATTAAATATTTTCACCGAATTGTTAAAATGAATTATTACCTTATAGGATTTAAATGAGATATTTCTTCTGCCATATCTTCATATTGGTTGTAACTATTTACTACAGTGTTAATCTTAAACAGTACTTTATGTTTATGGCACCAATTTTGGACTTTATACAATTGGTCAATGTGACTTTTCTTTCCTTGGCCTCGTCCAATTACCTATTAATTAATTTTAAATGATTATAATAAATACCTAAAGCAAACAATAATTTCATCTGATTCTTAAGCTTAATTGAAGCAACGGTTTTAGTTGTAAACATAGTATGTAACCACTCATATAGTTGCGCTTTTGGTTTCAAATTAGTTTATAACCAAAACCTCAGCTGCATGAGCGGTTACATGCCATGCGCACATTTCTGTGCTTATTTGAATTTCTATGTTTACAACTAAAACCATTGCAAAATCCAGCTTAAATCTATATTATTATTTAAAATATTAATTAAGATTTAGTCACCTTATTTGTGTCTTCATTGAATGAATCGCATGAAACTGCTAGGATATCAACAAACTTGCCATATTTTTCAAACCAAGTTTCTTTAATCAGAGATCCATTTGATACAATACTTACAGATGGTAATTTCAATTTTTCTTTGCAGTAGCGAACCATTTCACCTAAATGTATACCTCTTTCAATAAGAAATGGCTCACCACCACTAAAATTGATTTTTTCCATTCCTACAATTTATATTTTAAATTAAATGTAATAATAGTCGAGTATTTAGTTTTTTATTTAAAAATATTGTTAGAATAAAATAAAAATTCACATTACATTTTTATTACTGCTGATAACTGCTTACTGGCATGGATTTTGTAATCTTATGAAAATTAAAATAATTTTATTCAAACTAAAATATTTACCAGCTTCTTTCAGTTTTTTCATTCCTATTTTTGCATCTTCTAATTTTAAATGGAATGAAGTTTTGGCAGTGTGGAAACAGAATCCGCATTCGTAATTGCATCTTCTAGTGAAATGATAATTAACACTTTTTGGTATTAGTATTGTTTTGTAGGTTTTGTTATCTAATGCGTATTTTTTATTTGTATAGGCTTTAACAGCACCGATTATTAAAATGATTGGAATGATGTAATAATACGCAATTTCAATCATTTTTATTCAAAGGACGTACGCCAACTAACTGATCCGGTGGCTTGCGTTTGAGATGTATTTATATGTTGTTGATGGTGAATCCCCTGTTTCATAAACATTTGTTATGATAGATATCATTCAATCATTAATCACTTTTCAAATGCAGCGCATGAACCGACGAGTTCATAGAAAATCAATTCATGGAGAAAATAATATTTTATAGCCTTTAAAAGGAATGAAAGGTGCGTGGACCAAAAAGTAAAAAACGCGGCCACTACTAAATGTTAAAGGACTACACTTATTAAATAATAATAATATTTTAAAGTTTAATTATTAATAATTAATTTTTGATAAATTGATTTTCGATGAATTGATTTTCGATAAACTTACCGTGAATCAATCTATACCTTGTTATAACTATATACGTTATCATTTCAATTGTACAATCGTACTTTTTTCTTTTATCTGTGAGAATAATTGCAAATCCAATTTTAAAGTTCAATTTATATTAATAATATAAAATCTATATATTAATACGCTTAGGTTTAGACTTAGGTTTAGACTTGGAGTTGAGGTTAAGGTTAGGGTTAGGGGTATATTCTTTGACAAATATACCTCAATTACGTTCAGATCAGATCCTCAATAACTTAAAAAAAATAATAAATTGCCATTGGGCGACGTCCAGTATAAATTAAAGAACCATGAATGGTAACATTTTATGTTACAAAATTTAAATAATACGTAATAAAAACGTTAATTAAACATTTTATATTTATTTTATTATTATTTTATGTAAATTATACGCAAATTACACGTAACGTAAATTTTGCATCGTTAAAATAACGTATTATAATTTGCGTAAATTTTACGTAAATTATTAACCATATTATTTGCATATTACTAAATATATGCAATACGTGTACACGTTAGTTTCTGTGTTATTAGTTGGTGTTAAAGTTAAAGCTTATTTTACACAAACTGTGAAGGACGGGACTGAATGGTAAGTAACCAAATTTGTTATTTATTATCAATCGCCTTTCTAGTTTTATTATTTATTTGCATATTGAGGTTGTATCATTTACAATTTTTGTTAGCTACATCTATATACATAACCTTTCATATAGTGTTATTAATTGCAAGGTGGACTAACTAACCTAACCTAACCAAATGACTACTTATTTTAGTAGAAATAAACATTCCATTAAAATAACTGCCGAATTTGATAAGTTTATATACTATACAACTAGTTTATAAAATAACCAACAATCCTTGTATAATGTATAAACCATAAGTGTAGTAAATAAAATAACCAGCCAGCTAGTTTATAAACTAACAAAATTTATTTGGTTAATGTGTGTTCTAGCGGTCGTAGGGGCAACTTCTTCCAGGCTCGGAAATATTATACTATTAATATAACTCCTTGAACTTAGCTTCGGGTTGGCCTACTAGGAAACGTACGCTCGCTTGCGAAGATTTATCGTTACAGTCGCACAGCAAAATACTAAACAAAATCCGGTTTTGGCTTTGTTTAACGAGCATTTATTTTTTGTACTAAGTTTTATAAAATAAAATAGAATACATTATAGCTGAATGCAAATAATAGTAGATTAAACATATGAAAATACGAAATTCTAAATATTTTTTTAATTATTAAAGTTATCAACGTTTTGTTGCCGAATAAGAGAAAAGAGAAGATGTAATCGATGAGTGAAATTGAGATGGAGTCAAGTGCGTTAGTACCAATATAAACAAATTGAATATGACAAACTAATAATTAATATTTGTCAGTATAAGATACATAAACATCAATTTGTACAAATTGGATTAATTATTCGCATTGCATACTATACCCGTAACAGGTTTATTTAAATGAACCTTATTAAACCTGTAATAGATAAGCGCATGCTCGTAGTTTTTGAGATTCAGAGTTTTATTCTAGACTATGGCTATAGTTCTAATTGATATTTAGTAATATCAAACGATTCAAGTGTAGGTTATGTTTATGTCTATTTACTGTTTGGAAAAATATAGCAATGTAGTAAATATAGCAGATTATGCAGTATAATGGTAATAATCTTTATTTCTTTCATAAAAATGACATTGCATTCATATAATATAAGAAAAAGTATGTTCAGTTCAAGTTAAAGCTTTCCACCGAAATTAATAAATGAACTGGCGGAACTGGTTGTTACTGGTGTGTTAAAATATTTAGTATTGCAGATCATAGACAGTAATTTGATTTTACCGCCAAAAATGTTTGGTAATTTTTAGTTTACACCATCATTTGACACGTGTGAAGTCACATTAATACGAATTTTCCCATTTTTTTAAGTTACTTCACTGACTGAACATAAAAACAAACGGGCCTTATCAATTAAAATTATAAATATAATAGTAAAATGTAATTAGATCGTATGATATTAGTTATAATAAACTAATAAATCACATAACATTGAAAATCGCCAGTTTTTAGCATTTTTGGTCAAATAATAACTAGGAAGCAATGAAATTCATTAGTTCTGGTAAAAATCACCAGTAACGGCAACACTGTCGACTTCTCTCTTCCTCTTCCGGGTCTACGGCTGCGATATCAAAATAGTATTTTGTACAAGAGTGGATGTCCATATCGCACGTGGATGAATTTGGAACACGACGCTGTATGCAAGTGCTCCAAACGTGTAAGTGCGATATGGGCATTCCACTCGACTTGAACAGGTTAATTTTTCTATGACTATTGATTTTTTTATACTTTTCTAGAAATTTTCTATATTACGTACTTTGTATTTATTTTATGGGGAAATTTTGGCATTTAAAGTTTAGCAAAAGTGCACATGTCAGTCAATCATCCCTACAATACTTATATTTATAAAAAAATATATTTAATATTTTGGATTTTTGTATTTTGTATCAAATGTACATGCTTAATCTTTTAATTATGAATGTGCTATTTAGAAAATTTTAATGATTATAAATCTTATGCCCGTTTGCACCACTGTCAGTTAAAAATGGCAGTTTCTTAATTGTCAGTTAAGTAACTTACGTTAAATCTGGCAACCTTGGGAAAACTCGTATTAATGTGACTCACGCGTATCAAATGTTGATATAAACTAAAAATTAATTTAGTAAAAACTAAATGTTACCAGAAAATGTTGGCGGTAAAATAAAATAATTTAACGTTAAATATTAAAGATATTTTATATTCTTTTTTTAAATATTAATTAATAATGATATTTATATATTGAAACCGGTCTGTTATAAGAAATACATACAAAATAAAAATAGAATTGTTATTAAAAAACAACAAAATAAAGATAGATAGATAAGATATTAATTATTAGAAATAAATAAAACAAAAATTACTATGTACTTGATAATGACCTTCATAAGTCGAAACTCGAGTCGCTTATATTGTTATTTTTAATAAATAAAATTTTTGTGGTTAAGAACATAGTCATTTTTGTTTTATTTATTTCTAATAATGAAGTACCACATAGTAGAGGTCAAAACCATCCTTATGATATTAATCATTGTATGAAGGTTGCTTATTAATGAGAAAGACTCAAACATCGAATTGTACATTATTTATATCATTTCATGTAATCCTTAAAAATCAGCGTCTTCATGTTTTGCAAAAACAATATTATTTTGCTGTTGTAATGTCAGAGTTGTGTAAGTTACAGTTAAATCTGGCAACCATGGAAAAACTCGTATTAATTTGACTTCACACGTCTTAAAAGTTGGTGTAAATTAAAAATTACCAGAAAATGTTGGCGGTAAAATTAAATTATTTGTACATATGTTAGTTAAAAACTAAAAGTTACCAGAACATGTTGGCGGTAAAATCAAATATAACGTTTAATATATAAGATATTTTATATTTTCTTTTTTAATATATTATAATTTTATAGAATTTATTAATGTTCATTGAAAATAATATTTATCTATCAAAACTGGTCTGTTATAATAAATATACAAAAAAGAAATAGAATTGTTATTAAAAAACAACAAAATAAATATAAGATATTAATTATTGCATGAAGGTTCCTTATTAATGA
>JARJEC010052607.1:0-10072 GCA_030264575.1 Tachinus sp. AB-2021 | reverse complement strand
ATCCAGGAAATCAAGTAGAAAAATTAGCATTTTTGCGATGGCTTCTCGAACAACACGGGCAAGATCTTAACTTTATTTCTTCCATTGTGTGGAGCGACAAAGCTTCTTTTAAGAAAGACGGTATCAATTACTGCCACAATGAGCGTGTATAGTGAGTGAACAAATCCGTACCTATTTAGAAAACATTGTTTTCATAGATTTTCTATTAATACGTGATATGGAATTTTCAACGGTCGTCTACGGCCTATACAAATTCTAAATTCAGCCGCATTGTTTAAATGGTTTACTTAGAATTGTTGGATAATTATTTGCCGATGTTTTGTGTGTATTTCATATCAACACAATGGTGCAAAACCGCATGCTGCAAAGGTTGTTGTAGAATGGCTAGGCAACTATTTTAAAGGAAGGTGGTTTGGTAGGCGCGGTCTTGTTTAGTGGCCTGCTAGATCGCCAGATCTAAATCGGCTAGATTTTTATTTCTGAGGCAACGTATAATAACTAGTTTATGCAGAGGAATTTCACAATGAAGAGCAATTACGAAACAGAATTATGAACGCTGCATATTGAATTAAAAATAAGCAAGATTTTGCTGCAGTTTATAATTCAGTTTTTTGCGTTACCAGGCTTGCATCGCGTCTGACGGTAGACTTTTTGAACATGAGTTGTAAATTAGATTAATGGTGATTTGATAAAGTTTGCATTTGACCTACTATTGATTTTTGTTAAACTTGAAATTATATCATTCAAAAGTTTAAACCTCGATATCTCCAAAACAAAGGCCGATTGGGAAAAAGTCATTTTGTATTTTTTGTTTAGAATCCAAGCTCAATCAGGAATTTTATTTTTTTGCCTGTTGGTATAAAACACCCCGTATAAGTAATTCAGATATCTAAGTTTTTAATCGTTATTATTGTAATATAGTTAGTAATTGTGATTTTTTCTTTTATTAATTATTTATGTATGATTGGTAATATTATCGACAATAAAAATATTATGACATGATGTAAAGAAATGTGCTTATGCGGTATAGGAAATACAATCCAAATGTGTTTGACAACCTAAAAACCGCTCATTGCGTGTTATATCCTATTGAAAATAAGTCAAGCGATGTTTTAACTTACTATTGTTTTAATTATATAAATATAGTATTACTATTAATAATGAGAATTTAAAATTATTTGTAAAGAATATTTATTTGTACGTATATATTTTTTATTACGGTTTTGTATTTATTTTTATTACACATGAATATGCTATTTATGTATTGCACATCCAATATTATAAAAATAAATTTATTATTAATTTCCCTTACTTTATGCATTTTACGTAAAACTGGCAGCAGCGCAGTCGACTGTTAAGAAGTGACAGATACGCGCGGCCATGTTTACCGTGCGGAAAGTAGGCTGTTCGTAAATTCGTTTGTTTTAGTGTGAAAAACTTAATTTGTGTTGCTGGAAAATCTAGGAGGCATTCCTTGGACGAAAATGGACTCGACAGAGAGAGGTATGTGTAGTTTTTATGTTAGCATGCCCACAAAATACACTCGCAATGACATACATCCAAAGGGCAATGGCAAAGTCAGGGTCGAGAGATTTGGTTCACTGACCGCATTTCTCAACAAACGTTTACTTTTTATTTGGACAGACAAATTTTCTTATTGTTGCAACCCCTAAATATTAATAGGAGCCTACTTTAATGTATGCAGAATGGTTTCTGTGGACCGCCCGTTGTGACAATAAATATCAACCTTAGTGTCAAGACATACGCGTATACGCTCATTCCATTCCCTATCCAATAATTCCTTTATTGTTTATTCAAGCTGGTTAAATTTTTATAATATATTAATATTGGTATATTGTAATTCATAATTATTTGAAAGATGGCATAATATTTCATCAAATTGAATTTCTAATTGTCGAATCTCTTTATTATTTGTTTTACTTGTATTTTTAATATTTCAATAGCCGTAGGTAGCAGGTTCCTTCGAGTTAAATAGGTTAGTGTAAGAATTTGCCCACAGGTGTCTCTTCTATACATTTGTATCAATAAAACATTTATTGTGTCAAATACAATTAACAATTTATTGTTATTATTATATCATTATCAAACATATCGTACTAATAGGTGGGTTAAATATTAATTTATTTTAATTTATACGATTCTGCAAAACTGCTCGTTCTTGATGATGCATTCGCTTCACCTGGTGGCCGCCTCCTGCAGTTAATGAAGGTCGTCTGATAGTTTTTTATACAAATACAACAGTTTGGAAAGGAAATATGCCTATTCCATGGTGTTCATAAGTTTATAAAACGAAATAATTTAGAATAATAATAATGTACAAAGTGAATATTTAACTTTATATACTATTGCATATTGCAATAATAATTTTTTTGCAATACGTGCAAAAAATTATTATTATTGGAAGGTATGAAAAAAATAGATAAGACATTTTGTTTTTAATGGACGTAAAATAGTAATAAAAACAAATATTTCTTTTTTGCGACAAACGTTAACAAAAATTCTTTATTATTTTTTTAACTTTTTTTATGCCATTTACACACTTGCAACATAGTGTCGTAACAACATCGCGTAACAAAAGTTTCTTTGTCCCGTGGCATAAAACCGACAACAAAGGATTTTTTGTTAGGCGACGATGTTATGTTACACCAATTTATTGCAAGTAGCATTATGTTCTCTAAAACATTTATCGAAAGAAAATGCTAATAAAATCAGTGTTTGAGCATAAAAAATTACGGATCTTTTCTAAATTCCAATTTTATTCGCCCGGGGATTAATAAAGATTTTATTTTTTATATCAAAGATGGCAAAATTGCGAAAGAGAAGATCTATAAAACAGAGAAAGCAAATAGAAACTTAATAATATGTATAACAAAAAACTATAAATTAAATTTATTAAGATTGGTTTGAAGTCAGTGAAGCACTAAAAAGATTGAGACTAAAAAAGTTAACTTTAATAAAACACAGCTGTATAAAGTTGCAAAAATTAATTTAATTCTACAGGATGGCCAAATTCCGACGTTACTATAGGGATAAACTAATAATGCTAGAAGTGTTCTGATAAGGCTGTCTCGATTTTTGCAAGATGAGTTTATTGGTAGTTTGTCGTGTAGTTGAGTTGATGTTATCTTGTGCTTTGAAGCAACTCGAAAACAGAAAAACAACTGTAACAATTTCAACACTTATATTTCCACCAAACAGACAGATTTTTCTCGCAGTTGTGTTTTTGATTTGTAGTTCATTTCAACACTGGGCCAACATTATTTACCAATCAATACAAAAAATAAACGAAGTAAAACATCAAACAAAAACACAACTTGCTCGATTTCACCAAACAGATTGAGTTAAACACACCGAAACCTGTTGCTACCGCTTCCAATCGATGCAGAAAAACACGAATCAATTAGTTGAAAGCCACGAGTTTTTAAAAACATGCTAAAATGTCGGCTTTGTGCTGCTTTTGGGGAACAGGGTTGCAATGATAGTTTCTACAGTACTTCTATTATCATCTAGGATTTCTGCCTGTGATTTTTGCTTTATAGACACTTAACATAACTTTTTTTACTTTTACACCTAAATGTTAGTTATTTAGCATCTTTTACGTGGTGGGTTCATCTGGTTTCCTTATTGTTTATACACCGCAAATATTTTACTATGAATCTATGTATGAAATCTCACTTTAATGGGTCTGCATTGAGCAGCCTGCTAACGACCAATTGCATGTAGTGCTATGGAATACGAAACCAAAAGAATAGGCAAATAAAATCTTAAAAACCAGAGGTATTATTACGTCCAGATTTCTTTTGCTATACTAGTTAGGAAATGTTGTTATTTAGTCAATAGTAAAACTAAAATAAATTACACAGATCTTGTATAAGAACCCACAAACTTTCGTCGCAGGTTAAACATCAGTTTTTGCCCACTAACGTATGGTTTTGTCTCTAGCAGATCAAGTCTCGAGGTTTGCACCGCAGTTGTTTCTTTTAGGTTAGTGGAGAGTGAGAGTTTTAATCTGTGGCGGTTCAAAACCACAGACTTTACCATTCCTATTAAAGTTTCGAGATAAAACTTTTCGTCTTTGGCCAACTATTTAGAGGTACTTTTTTAAAAATAAAAATAAATAAAAAACTCAACTTTGAAATATCTTTATTGTCATACAAAACAATCATTATTAATATTTATTAAAAAAAATTTAATGTTGAACGTATCCACTCTGAAGTTCCAATTTTCTATGACGCATTGGTTCATTTTGAGCGATATTTGGAGAATGATGCTAACCGATTATTTGCTGACTAAAATTGAAACTTACAATCTCGTCGACATCTGGCTCCAATAAGACGGAGCTACGTTCTACACAGCTCGTGATACTATGACTATTGCGAGAAAAATTGGTATAAGTTGTTGATCATTTCTAATTTTCAAAAAAGACCTCAAAATAACGCATCTTATTTTTTTTTATTTCTTAAATTTTTAATACAGGACTTAACATACCTGGTGTGCATTTTTTTACGTACAATCCAGAATAGAAACTACAATTTGCTATAATTTTATAAAGTGTAGAATTTTATGAGCAATTACTTATAATAAATTAATATTTTATAAACTGATTTTATTTGTTTATACAGGGTCGTGCAATGTATTCTTTTTAATACTATGTTTATGATTAATTTTTTAAAGTGGCTAATTTCCCCTTTACATGTATATTATACGTGCCCTTTCCAAAACATTTTTCTTAAAAACCTATGTTTTAAATAGCTTGTTTACTTTTACCAACAAACGTGTGTGGATTTTTTTTCTTTATTTTTAACCAAAGATTCTGTCTTTATTTTTTGCAATATTAAAGGTTTGTCCTGTATTTTGTTTCCTTGATCAAATTGGTAGATACTTTAGGTTTCTGATTTCTTATAACATTTACTTTTTAATTTAACAAACAGAATACAATTTATTCATTATTTACATTTATTTATTGGCACATAAAATTACGTGTCTATTATAATGGGATCAAATTGAATATTTTCTACACCGAACAAAATTTATAAAATATATAACCCGCATTTTATATTTTAGTTGTAAAACCAATATAGTCCCCTATAATTTATATAGATTATGTTTTCATTATCAAATGTACTTACATATATAATATTTAATAGTTTTTTTTTATATTAAAAAATGTGTTAAAAATATAATTTTTGCAACTAATTATTTCGTAATAATTATACAATGTAATTAAATTCCATAGTATATAAAATAATCTCTTATTGAAATGCCAAAAAGTGAAAAAATGCAGAAAATAAAAAGTGGTATACTGTCTGTACTCGATTTAATGCACAACCACTTCCCACAGTTTTTTATCTACGAGTTTGTAAGTTTAATTTTGGTGAAGTGAACAATGGTCAACCTTGAGACTAGAAAAGGAAAGGTTTATATTTTTATGCCTCCGGGCCAAATACATCCGTACCTCTTGACCTTCACAAACTTCCGTTAGCAATTTTTGGCATAGAACGTGCATCTGCATTCTCGCTCATCAAACTGATCACTATTATTATATACTTAATTTGAAATTATGAGGAGCAAGAAGATCTATTGCATATAATATTTTTACAGTGTTCAGTCACTATAAATTATATCAGTTTTAAGTTATTAAACTAAGAATTAATAAGAATTTTGCAAATCTATATAATATCTTGTTTATTTCAATGACATTTGTATACAATTTATGAACAAGTTTTGCAAAGTAATGCAACGATTATATGTAATGTAAAATTAATGTAGTTCATACGAAAGAAATTGCAAAGGTTGTGAACAATTTCTTTCTTAGGAAAAATAAATCACCACTTTTAATTAAGCAAATATATATTTATTTTTCGAAATATAAAATGGAACGTCATTATGAATAAAAAATCACGTTTGTAGTTTTGAAATAAGGTTTTTATGTTGGTCACCAACGACACTTATTTGGTCATGAATGTCAATGGTGTACTAAAAGTAACTCATTATTTTATCTCAAGTCACAATTTCTTTTTGTAACATATTTAGGAACATACTTATGTTTATAAGGACGATGATAATGATCTATTTTTAGTATTAAATTTACCGTCGTAGTTATTTTTTGCCACTTACTATATAAGTATTACTATATGATATTTTGAAATGTTGAGCTGTAAATATGAAGAAATTAGGCGGATAATATTAAAAAAAAATATAGCATAAAAGTTATTAGTTAATTAATTATGGATAAAACCACTTTAGAAGACATGTTATTGTGAATATAATATAGTCGTAATGTAAGGATTGATCTTTTCAATGACATTCAATTTAAAAGCGTTAGAAATGCAAGGAATACGATCATACGTTGATAATAATTCCGAAGGTCTTCACAAACAATTCTTATGCATAGCTGCATTGGAACTTGCTTGGCGTTTCACTATCTGTGTAAAATTTCCAAATTTTGGACAGATACTGTATTTCTCCTTTGTGGGTTTAAATGGAACGATACTAACTCTGTAATGAGGGACAAATGGAAAGTTTTAAATTTGTTTTAGCCTTCATCAAATTCAAAAAGTACGGGCGGCAATTTTGAAAGACTTGTAGAAAAGCAAATTATTTACTTATAACATTAATACATATTAATATAATATTTTTATGGTTAAAATTTTAATGATGTTCAGAAATAAACTTCTTTCTGTATTCGTTGATTATTTCTGGATCAATCTTTAAAAAACTTTTATTTTAATTTAATACGCAGTTTTCCTCTCGTTTACTTAATTAACAACGAAGTTTTTGAAAGAAGAACAAATTTAACTTGCTAAAACTAATCAACTAGAGGTTTTACGTGTAAATAAAATTTTCAACCTATACTTTTTATTCATAAGATTAATTTATGTATTAATACAATTACCATGCTTAGCTATAATTTACACCTGCAACATAGTGTCGTATCATAACATTGTCGCGTAACTGTCATTTGTTTGGACCGACGCGATTGCATAAAAAGATAAAACCGACAACCGACGAGACGTTCTTATGTTGCGATGTGATGTTACACGACGTTGTTGTAAATGGCGTACAGCATTGTCATTTATTTTGCAATTCTACTGCATGGAGTGAATTGGTAGATACAAAATTGTACAATATTCTACCCGACATTCTACCGTACTTTGAAGATGTATGCTACATCGTAAAAAAATCTTTTTCATTTAATTAGATTAATTTATTTTTTTAATTTACTTAAACTGATAGGAATAATGTAGAAAAAGTAATTGAATTCATTATCTAGCATGAAGTTATTTTCTGCTCGTAACATTTATTTTGATCAATGAATATAATATTGCGCCATATTGCATTTTTTTCTTATTCCCGACGTATACCTTCATTACATGCACGATTCATTAAATATCACTGCATAATGAAACTATATTTTTTGCTTAGATTATGTGGAAAATTGGCCTTGTACGTTTCACAAGAGGCTTCATTATAAATTATACCATAAGAAAATGGCATTATACTTTTTCATATGCTATAAAATTTGAAATATCGATGAAAGGTTGAATTAATATATTTATTAATGAATGCAACAAAATAAGTTCTACCCTTGACTATATCAAAAGTGGGGCACGATTCATGTAGACCTTGAGACGCCGACCCCGATGAGGACTGACCTACTCCCGACAAAATTGGGGTAGTAGCTGTAGCTATTTTGTTATTTTATCTCAATTTGCGTTGCTGTGCTCGTAAAATACTAAGTACAATAAAGTTAATGATAGTTTATATCTAACTAATTTCATCAACGAGTTACCATTTACAACAACCATCGAATGGGAAATTCATTAAATCTAATTGTGAATTCATAAACAAGTAGAAAAAAAATGGTCGTTAATGTGAATCCCAAGGTAATCCGGTCATCTGTTATAATTATTTAATCCATCTCTTCTCTTGGCCGCCAATGCATGCATGAAATACGTAAAAAAGCTGATACCTGCGCATTTTATTTATATAAATATAAAAATTTGGCCTCCGGCTGTTTTCTGTTGCCCACTGTGATGTTGCACAGATGATATTGTTGGGAAATATGCTAATGTTGCGTGGGCTCATGTAAAAAATACATAAATGAGTAAACAACTTTGACGGGTTAGAGCATCCCAATGTAGTGCAAAATGTATTTAATTGTGGTATATAATTATGCAAGCAGGTATATGTTAATAATGGCATCATTATTGCCATGATAAGAAAATGAAATATTATGTTGCATCTATTTTTGTAATTGTGATGTTTTTTTTTAAATTATGTACTTTCTGGAATTGCCATACAATTCTTCATTTTATTGAACATAATTTTAAACTAATAATAATCTTGCAATTGTTACTTAGTAAATGAGTTTATATTGAAGATAATCAATTTAAATTTTAAACTTTTCTATTAAATTAAGCACCGGTTTGTTGAATTTTTGTATCTTAATTATGGTAAAGTTTTTTTAGAACAATGTGTGTAAAAATCTACATATGTACAGATATTTATCACATACATCTTACAGGTTAGCAGAAGAAACATTATTGTATAATATTGATAGTAATTTAATATCGCATATATTTAAGTTTTTACAATTTTACTTAATTATTTTTATTGTGTTCTTTAATATTTATTATGTATAAAAGCATGTTTAGATGGATATTTAATTTGAAGATATATACAACTTTTTTGATCATGCAAGGTATAACTTGTTTTACTTCCTTTCACAATTCGCACAAAATAATAGTTTAGAAGTCGAATGTAGAAGTATCAGTTTTAATCGTTTCATTTTTAAAGTAATTCATGCATGCGGGTGTGGTATTATTTTTTTATCTATAATCGAGGATAATGCTGCAATTACGAGGTAATAGCTATTTACGATGTAAGGTGCGAAAGAAAGTATTAGTTGAGTACGAGATACGCGTCGTGCTGCAATCATACGAAACCTGTAATATTTTTTCATGCTGTTCATTCTACATAGTTTTTTCTACTTGAGTCTGTAAAACTTAAGCAAAACATAATTTAATAAAAATTGCATATGATTTTAAAGACATTGCAACATCGCAAACAAAACATCCTAAATTTAACAAATATCAATTATACTTGTCAAAAATGCATATAATACATTAGAACGCTACTAATTGATTGAAGGTTAATTTGGAAACGTCACCTTTGAAGGTAATTAACCTTACTGGTTCAGCCGCACGCTCAAACGCTACTTTCGCGCTCGCTATTATAAAATAGTATATTACATATCAAGAGTTGTAAGTAACATATTACGCACTACTGGAAATGTTACTTTACAAGTAGAATTATGTTAGTGTACTATACTATTTCTACGACCACGTTTGTTCACATTAAAATTAGTGAATTATTTTTATTAATGTTCAATTAATCGGATTTAGTTTCGAAATGATAGCATTACAGATTTATGTTTTTTACAATGATTAATTACAACTGGAGGCGGCCGTGGCGTAGTGGCTAGGTGCGAAGCATGCTACGCAACACGGGTTCGATTCCCGGTACTGACTTACATTTGTTAAAAATATACGGTCGTCTCCTTCACTAGGCAATGGCAAACCAGCGAAGTATCTGCCTAGTAAACCCCCCTCTAGTGGTAAGTGGTTCGGACTCCACGTTAAATTGTAGGTACTATATGTTTGTGTAGAACTATAATCGCACACCACAAACATATGTGAGGGGCGCCTACACTCTGTCAAGAGTACGGCACAAGCCAAAACCCACGTAGGGTTGTAGAGCTACGGGAAGAAGAAGATATATAAAACAAAAGCTATATTTACATTGTATGAAACCGGACAAGTTCAAAAATAGCAAAATCTTGTGTTTATTGCATATTTTCAGATTCAACACGATTGATATTTTTAAAACTGCTCATATCTTCTTCTTCAGCCCAATTAAAGAGCATTCCTACACTGTTGTGTACAAAAAACCGAAGGACTGTGTTTTTAAGTGCTTTACTGCAAAAATGCCGTTTGGAAATATTTCTTATGCATTCTACAAAATAAATATTACGAGTACATTTTATATC
>JARJEC010052567.1:0-22337 GCA_030264575.1 Tachinus sp. AB-2021 | reverse complement strand
TAAATTTTTTTAATTTGAGTCTTGTTGCATAATATATATATATATATATATATATATATATATATATATATATATTTTTTTTTTTAATTTATGTTAATATATATATATACTTTAATATGTGTTTTTTTATAGTATATTAAAATGAAACAAATTTAAAAACAATGATCCAATTTCACGTTGCTACTACAAATGCATCAAATGCAGAATGCAGACAATTTTTTACTTTTCATAAGAGCTCATCAGTGTACCTAAGTAATTTGAAAATAATTTCAGAAAGTTATGCCGGTTATTCCACACATACGTCTACCACCTAAACTAATGATTCAACAGAGTAGCGTGCAGGTAGTTGCACCAAGAAGTACTTCTAAACCTCAGGGAAATATGGAAAGCCTCTCGTCTGTCGACTACAGACCAATGAGTCCGGTTGTGAACAATGTTCCTTTGCAGGTGAGTTTAATTCAAGTAAGTCAACTTTTTACAGAAAAATTATTTATTAATGTTGATTTTGCCGCATGCTATTGATGTGGAGTTTTTAAATAATTGATTTGCGTTTGATTTTTTTTGTTCTCCATAATAGTAATCTGCTGAGGAACAAATCAATTTTACATCTCAATGATGTCATTGGTGTCATGTTTTGGAAGGTTATTTATTTACTCTTCCTTAATCTATTTATTGGACAATTTACGTGCAAATGATATTTATTTGCAATTGAAATTATTAAATAAAGCCTAATTTCGAAATTAGAATATTGTAATTATTAAATAATTAGCTGCCATTACTTCACGAAACATTTATTTGAACACGAATTTATGGTGTAGGTACTCAAGGTACTCAATTATTTAATAATTACAATATTCTAATTTCAATAAAAACAGTTTTTTCCGCAGTGTTTTTATTTAACAAGATTTGACTTCAATTAATTGATAATAAAAATTGAAACGTTTTTATATGATTGATTAAAAATGTACTAAATTAAATTTTAAAAATTTTAAAAACTTACAAATTTTTTAAAATTTTTACAATTTTGGTATTTTTTATTTCTTGGAAACTTATTACTTTTAACACGTTCAATGCGTGCCTGCCTCAGCAACTTTCCACTCCACGCCTTTTCTGCCCATAATCAAGTTATGAATTATGAAACACACACGTGTGTGTGTGTGTGTGTGTGTGTGTGGTGTGTGTGTAATAAGCATTTTGGTCTTATGTTTTAGTTACACACGTGTGTGTCTGTGATGGGTACTGAAGGTCTTAAATGTACTTAATTTATGTTATATAGTGACTAATTTAATTTAATTTAAATACAATATTTACACAGTAATTTTGATTTATTTTTTAGTTTCTACAACTGCCAGTTTTGCGTGTGGCGTCGACTCAACCATTACTAAGTCCACCGTTAGCGACCCAACCGATTGTGGTAACAATCCCGTTGCAAAGTAACAATGCTCCAATATACACATCCCACCCAAAGCCAATATCGATGACAACAAGGAGTATTAGAAAAATTGGTGCAGCTTACTTGTTACAAAACCAACGAATTGTAAATCACAGGAATGAGGTTCAATCATTAGTAAATACAAGACGCACTGTTATCAATTCGATGAACTATAATCACCACCGACCTAACATATTGAAATCATCAGCACGCAATAATGTGAAAATTTCCGTGAAACGCGCATCTTCTGACAAACTTCTAAATGATAATAATAAACATATAAGATTAAACGATGTGAATGGATTTATACTGCACGCGGATGTGAGTGAGTCAGCAGAAGCTCCACTGCACAATAACTCTGTTCATGATAAAGTTACATTTCTCAACATGAAATAGTATGATCATTCTAGTTTATCTGTTCAAACTTGTTAAGTTTTTCATTCATGTATTGCTTAAATTTAATAAATTTTGCACACGTTATACTTACGTGGGCAAAATTTATATAAATATCGGGGGCTTTTTCAGTTTGCATTTCATATATCTATACATCTATACATCTATACATTATACATCTATACAAATTTTTTTACTTCTTGTTACATTTTGTTTTAATTTTGTTTTGGAGTAATGCAAGATCTCGGTTTTGATTAGTGAGGTTAGTAAGGTTAGTAAGGTTGTCGTGGGTGGAAATTTGGCAAGTTTGAAATGTCGATGCATTTTTTTTACAATTTTATAAGCTGCATTTTACAATTCTTCTCGTGTGTCGTATTATTTGAACTTTGCACAAGCTTTCCTTATACTAGTGGAGAGTACTGTGCGTTTTAATTTTCTATTTACAAACAAAATGAATACTCGATATAAATAGTTGATTCATTGTAAAAAGAATGTGTTGATGTGTCGTATTCAACATTGGTGATTTTTTAAGAGTTATTTATTTAAAATATTATGAACAGTAATTAGTCCGGCTGTTTATTTAAAAAGACTGTTTAACTAATTCTATGTGTGAATGTTTTAATTCTTTGTACATACATATATATGAATTTATCTATCACTTTGTTTATGCTTTTTGTTGTCTTCTAATCTTTTCAAAGAAAAATGTATAGCTCCCGTGGCGTTTGATAAAGTATTGTTATTTTTATAATTCATGACCGATGCGATGTCGAGACCAATTTTATTTTATAAAGTATATATATTTTAAATAAAATGTTCTACGTCATGATACACGACAATATTGTTCAGTGTATAGCTAATTGTGCGCATGGTTTCTAAACCATATGGGCATCACATGTACATTCATAGCAATCAATGTTTTAATGGATTGTATGTAAACTGATATTTCGATATATACATTTATATATATGTGTGTTTATTTTAAATGAAAACATAGTGTTCTATGTGGAGGTGCGCAGAACTTGTGTTCATATTAAAAATATTATTTCCTCTCTGCCCTCCTAGTTCTCTCTATTCTCTCTTCCCCGCCCCCACTTTCATTTGATTTTTACATGCAGTAAATATGATTCGTGTCATATTTTTAGTGAATCAGAAAATGTTTAGGGCAAAACAAAAACTACAAAACTCCTTGAATTGTATAAAGATACATACTTTAAAAATATAATTTTTTATATAAAAACCCAAACATAATAAGAAAATGTGTAAAAAATAGACATTATTTTACAAGAAATGCGTTTTAATAACAATTTATTTCTTATTCATTTTATTTTCATTTCTGATCGCTAAAAATGTTTTATTTGATTATAATAAACAATAATTCACAATAATTACAAGTCTGAAACATGAAACATTTGTAATTATTGCAAATAATTGTAGTAGCAATAGCAAATAGTTCTAAATGTATATCTAAATGCTCAACTACACTTTTGTGATGTTTTAAAAATCCATTTATTTTCTTCAACAATATTTTTCTACTTGAGAATTGTTTAGGGAGCATGTTTATAATTTGATTATTTTTTTTAAGAACAAATAACTTAATAATATTAATGATTACAATATCGATTCAATGCTCAAGTTAGATATATCTTTATTATATTTTTTTGTATTCTTTTATTTTAAAACTCAGTATTATGTGTAACTTTAAGTTTATGCCAAGACATTATTTTGATTTGGTTCTTTTTGAATTAAATCTGTTTCTATTTGTGATTATTGTCTGTTTGGCATAAACCCAAAATAAAAAATAATAATAACCACTATTGACTGTGAAATGGAGAGTGCATTGCATTGTCAGGCAGCTCCTCTCTATTTTACAGACAATTTTTCCTTGTGATCAAATTATTTCACAAGCTTTAAGTTTTTCTATATGGCTGTGACATTTGCCAACATCAGAGGTTACATGCTGTAACTGAATTACGTAAATTACCACTAAAACGTATTTTATTGGTACTTTACGACATGTTTCAAGTTCTTATTTATACGAATAAACCTTGTATATAATACATAGTTATTTACTCATATATTTATTTATTTTTCTTATTGTTTATTCACCATTTCCTTTTTTTTAAATTTAGTTATGGCACTTTTCCTATAAACATTTAATATTCATTATTATTCTTTATATATTGTCTTGGGTAAGTACATACATAGCACTTTGTAACTAATATATAATAAAATTCTATTTATATCTCGCAAATTAAAAATGCTAGTAGAATTCTCTTCTGACGAGCTGATAGATCATCTCAACAACTACAAGGTAATAGATGCAAATTTAAAAATATTTAGTGGCGCCCTATACACACTACTAAATCTTCAATTTTTGATTAAGCTTTTGAAGATATTAGAATTAATATCGAAGCAGGAATTTTTAATTAATCTGACTGACTTTTTAACATTTTCTCTAGAGTTTCATAATGAAACTGCAACATTTGCCTCGGTTTTTTATTGATTTTCTATCTCAAAACATCGACTTAAACTTTATATCGGTATTCTTTTCATTCAAAGTACCTACCCAGGTACTTTACTTGTAATATTTACTCGAACAACATATTATTTTACCATATGATGCCATAAATTTGTATTTACAAATTGCATTAGCTATTGCTTTTGATTAAGTTTTGAAGGTATTTCTTGATGAAGTATTCAATTTTCGATCATTATAGATCACTATTAGCGATCTTTAATGATAATATATTCTGCCAATATTTATTATACGCAAGAGAAGAGATTTAATTACAGCAATCTTGCTCTCCCACCTTATTTGAGTTTTAAGCCATAGATAGGTAGATCTTGTTGCGGGTGAACATTGGCTTAATTACCTACCGTGATTAGAATCGGCTAAATCAAAGGGGGGTTGAAGCGGAATGGGATCAATGTTTGGTTACATATGATCAATAATTAAAAATTGGAATATTGTGTAAGATGAAAAATAAGTAATACAAATAAATTCAATATCTATTGTTTTACTATCTACAAACATCGAGATTGGCGAGCGCGAAGAACTGTTTCTCTTTTCCCCGTGGTACGATACCGTTTGCCACTTAGCGGCCGGGCAACTAGGATAAATCCGATTGGATAATTAATTAATACACATAAGATAACTCTCATTTGTTTCGTTTATAAAAATGAGAGTTATGTTAAATAATAAATAATTATTTATTTTCAAAACTGCTTTAAATTTTTAATATAAAAATAAAATTTATATTTTAAATTTATTTTTTATACAACTAACTGAGAAAAATTTTCGTTAATTAATAGATTTGCGTTTAGATTTGCCTGATCCTTTAACTGTGCTTAGGATGGTATTTGCCCATCTAAAATGAATTGATTCAATATATCTTCATCTTGTTTATGTGGTAAAACAACCACTTCTCCCATATTTTTAGTTATGCTATGTATGTAATACATCACATCAGTTGCAGCTATTACAGCTAATGTGTTGTCTACTTTTAATCAACAACAGTATGTTGAAAATCACTTTCCTTTCCACAGTATTTCGAGTGCGAATTTGAGAATTGTTATACCGTTGTTGGGCATTACCAATAGAATTTAGAAGTGGAGTTAATTGATGGGGTTTATGGGTTATTGGTTAGCCCATCTTAAGGTTTAAGTGATATTGGTGCAAACTTATTGTAATCTTTTCTGATAGACTGGCCCATGGAAGGAAATTTTGCGCAACCGTAGAAATCTACAACGAAACGGGTCTAGAGTATGCTCGGAGACAAAAGCAGTGCTGATTTTATCTTCCAGCATTATTCTAGGTACTTTTATTGTTTACAAAATTGAGTATAACTACTCACACTGACTTAGATGTTTAGTAGTAGTATTTACCGTTTCCAAATAGACTTTTATTATGAACATTTTTAATATGGTTTATTTCTGTTTTTTTTAATCCAAATTCTTAACTTTTAATACTTTTTTTTAATCAACAGTTGTAATGCTTCAGTTATAAATTGCATTTTTTCTGTAAAATTTTCTATCTCACAACAACACAACTATCGGTAATTTTTCTGATATTAAATAATCTTAATTTTTTGCATTTTTTTACTAATAAATCGCAATTTATCTATAAATTGTAGCTTTGTTGTTTGTTTCTTTGTAAAAAAATACAAATTTAATTAAAAATAAACTATTTTTGAAGAGTAGTTTATTTTATAAATATTCTTTAATAGTTTTCAAGTTCCTTCCGTATATCGCCAATAATAATCTTAACAGGTTGATGATTGACATAATATCAAATTTGGAACTTTTGAATACACACAACACACACACACACACACACACACACACACACACACACACACACACACACACACATACACACACACACACACACACACACACGCACACACACACACACACACACGTATTTACTTTTTAATTTATTGAACTAAAAATAACTGCTTTTTCGGTTTATTGTACGTGATGTACGTTGATTTGTTGTCAAGAAAAAAGAAGTACGGTAGCGGATACATTTCGAGAACAAGGCAAAATAATATTGCCACACCACAGTTCTTGTAGCTTTTCTTGAAATTAAAAATAAATGTGAAACTATAATTTAATTAAAAATATGAACATTTCAATTCATCGTCATTAAATCAGTAAAAGAAACTTTGAGTATCTATTAATATAGATAATATATAATATAATATAATAATATGTGCAAAAATAAACAAAAACTGTCTGTATGCGTTTTTAAAGTAAATGTAAAAAACGATTTTGATTTGAATAGCTATACTGTCTGTCTTCGGGCTTAAGAATGGCAATCGATATCGATATATTTAAACTACAAAAAGGTTGGTGTAAACAACATAAAAAAAATCATTTTTGTACATTAAACTCACACGCTTCCAAATAAAGCAAAAAATTGATTGAATAACACGTTTGCATGTTAATATACATATATACTTAATATGTTATTATTATGTCGACACATTCATACAAAACACTTTTTAATGTATCGATATATTATTGCCATTCCCATTCAGCATAAGATTTTGTTAAAAATTATCGTTTAGATTGAAATAAGAAAGACGCGAGGGAAGCGAATAATACTAATAATAAACTTGCATGAATGGTTCGTGTGTGTGTGTGTGTGTGTGTGTGTGTGTGTGTGTGTGTGTGTGTGTGTGTTTGTGTGATTGTGTAGGTACATTTATTATGTATTGCCGACAAGATGATATTTTGAAATTTTTCGCAGTTGGTAGTTGCCTCGGCGCGTTGCAAGAAGCGCGAAAATAATCGATATATTGCACTTGCATCCAAGCTCGGAGTGGGTAGCAGAAGAGTGAGACGGGAGTGATAGGAGGAGCGTCGGGACGTGCTTCTGCGGATCGAATTTATGCGGACTATTTGAATTTCCGATCTCCATTTACCACATCGGATTATTCCCTTTGGTTACTTTCGACGCTATCGGCTAATGGGCTAACAGTCTACTAATAGTAGACGTAAGTAACACTTTAAATATATTATATTATCGAGTTTATGGTGGTGTGACAAGCTAAAGCAAGCTAAAGCGATATTAAAAACCGATATTAAAGATAAAGTGTGTATGAAAGGTGTTTGTGTTTTGTGAACCCTGAATCGTATTAGTGCGCGTGTAAACAAAGCTGCACGTTCGGCATGTGGGCAAGGGCAGTGGTGGTTTCGTTGGGTGCGTATGTATGTATATATATATATATATATCAAGCTGCATCCGTAGTAAAATTGTGCGGTACCGTACTGGTACTAAACAGTAAGGTATGATTGCGAGCGAACCAACTGTGTGTGAACTGTGAACACCATACGCTCCAGCCAGCCAGCCAGCCAGCCAGCCAGCCCAAGAAACAGCAGCTGGTACGTTGCTACGTTGATAAGGGGTGCACGGCGGAAACTCGGGCGCAGCACGAGGGTCGCACGCGCAGAACCACCTGGCGACGCGCGCTCCCCTGTATTCAATTCACTATCGACCGGCTCCGAGTTACATTTTCTTCAACACAAATCGAAACTGAAGGGATGATGACAAAAGTAAAGTTTGCAATAATGCGAGCTAACGTGTTGTGTTACGTGTGAGAAATGTCAAAAATGTGCGGGCATGTCATGTTTCGAGTGCGCGTTTAGCGTCGGGACGCCAAGCGTCGTTATAAACAAGGTACTACTGATGGCGCCCGCTCGCATTTGCGGAGTGTTGTGAAATGAGTAAAAAATGAGACTCGGTTGGATCTGCAACGTCGAGCCGGCGAGTCTCAATTTGTCAGAGCATGTAAGGGCTAGCAAAAACAACGTGCGCTGCTAAATATTACAAGATGATGGATAATATCGGGAAGATGATGGAACAACAAGCACTAGGAGAACAGGTCGATTCCGCAGACGGAGGTGCGCATGTGGTTGTTACTGGTAGCATGGAGACACAAACCGTTCGCATGAGGTTGGTGTCGCGCGCTGTTGTTGAAAGGCGGCTGGTGAAACAAGAAGAAGCCGATGGCTCACTTTCCGTCATTGTGCAACCCCAAGAGGACTCTCGAGATTCGGAATTGCTTAGTCCGGGAAAACTTTCTCCAACGTCGGTGAGTGTCGCAAACATGATAGACAGCGGGGATTTCAGGACCCTGCAACCTGAACCGACCTACCAGACGCTCACCTCAGTCAACGGCAGGATGTCTCCCCCAGGTTACAGCCCGAACTCTTCGTATGCAACACTAACGCCGCTGCAACCTTTGCCGCCGATTTCCACAATGTCGGATAAATTTGCCTATGGGCATGCAAGCAATGTGACAGGCTCATTTACAGTGATGCAAAACAATGGACTCGGTATCGGATTAGGACTTGGTGTAAATGTGAATACCTCGTACGCTATGCCCAACATGGGAATGACTCCCCCGCACAACTACTCGTCGCCCGGAATGGGAATGCAACAACAGCCCAGTCCCATTAGTCCGCAGAGTTCGTATAGCCAAAACGGGTTGCCTTCGCCGCAGAAAAGCATGTCTCCTCCAGCTTACGATTCCCCCTACGGCAACCAAAGGGAACTTGTCGGAAGAGCCTTATCCAGTCCTCAACTCAGCCCTCCGTCAGCTTCGCTTAATTCTCCAGGAGGTTCCCTCGTTACTAGTTTCAGTGGTGCTACACTGAACGGACTTACATTGCAACATCATCCACCGACCCTAGTGCAAATCGCGGCACCCCAGCGAGAATGTTCACCGTCACCACCTGTACTCAGTTTGCAACAGTCCCAGCAGCAGTCCCAACAGCAGTCGCTGCAGCAGATGCCTTCAAAAGGCGGCACTCCGAATTCCCTCAACGTTACGACAATAAATACAGACGTGGAGGAGATCAACACGAAGGAGCTGGCGCAAAGAATAAGTGCCGAGTTGAAACGTTACAGCATACCACAAGCTATTTTCGCTCAAAGAGTGTTGTGTCGATCGCAGGGCACACTTTCCGACCTATTGCGAAATCCGAAACCGTGGTCGAAGCTGAAATCTGGACGGGAAACATTCAGACGAATGTGGAAGTGGCTACAAGAACCCGAGTTCCAAAGAATGTCAGCTCTTCGTCTAGCAGGTCGGTAAACTTACCCGCATTATCTTTCATTCGCATTATATATATATATATATATATATATATATACACATATACATATACATGTACATATACATATACATATACATATACATATGCATATACAGGGTGTCCCGTAACTAACGGGTCCTAGGACGTAGTAACTGGATGTAGTTTTATTTAAAAATGTTTTATTCTAATATTAGTTGAATGTTAAAAATTATTTTTGAAAATTTTCCGGTTATAAATTGTCCAAGATGGGTATTGCATAACGTGAATAAACTTTCTTAAACGCTATTTTAGGTGACGTCAAACATCGATACTGTTGACGCTTGAAAAATCGAAACAATGTGCTGTGTTGATTTATAATACTTACCGTGTCGGCTGAATGCACAACAAAGTTAATAAGTAATAAATTGCAAACGTCTTAAAAAAACGAGTTAAAATAACGAGATTAATAAGGTAAACTATTTCTACCAAGAAAGGACCCATCTTTCATAATTTACATTCAGAAGACAAATTTTACAAATAAATTACTACTTATACATATGTGTGTCTGACTAGAGCCCACTATGAGAAATCAAAATTATGCTTTTTTGCTCGAATTTGTAAAATAAATGTTACATATTACTAAGACATTTTTAGATAAAACGATATATTTTAGTGGTGTTATGATCCCTTAGTTACGAAACACGCTGTATAAATATATGTACATACATATTCTATTGTTCTGCACCCTAATTCATGCTCATATCCAACCCCGGATTCTAAAGGTTATACAACTATACAACAGCGATGTCCTCGCGCATTTCACATAATAACCACCAGTTTTACCTTCTAATATTTTCTATCTTTTATATTTCACCGTACTGACAAGTCGCTATGCATAAACAATTGATCATAAGCAACAAATTATTATTATTATTATTATTATTATTAATATTATTATTATTATTACTTAATCATTTATTCAAACAAATACAAATCAATCAAATCATTCAAATCGCAACCGCAACCAATTCAATACGATTGTTGTTAGCTTAGTTTTGAACTGGACTCTATTGTTTTCTAAGATTCGCACTTGATTTGATCTAGTTTTAAAAACACCGGCAAGAGACTGAATATATTCCTAGCCATTCAATTGCACGTGAGAAAACAAAGGACCTGCCTGAATAGGGTTTTCTTATTCTTTCTTTATTTTAATAACAAAACATCCCGGTCCCCGGAGACAACGCCATAAATTAGTAATTAGTGGGATTTTTCAAACTCAAATAATAATAAATGTTTTATTCGGTACGAGAAACAATTTTGAAATACTTAATCGTAATCGTAATCAGCTATATAAGCTATATAATAAATATTTTCTAGATAAGATTTTAATGTAAACATACATATATTATATACATTGTATAAAATTTGAATGATCGGTCAGTGTAAAAATAACAATCAAAAATTTTATTTGCGTATTTATTGTTAAAATGTTTCCGCTACATTATAACTTCTCGTTCTCATTAAGCATTCTGGATTGTTTTTTCTTCTTATCAAGCAACGTCGCGCGTCTTATTACTCCACAAATAAAAAACTTCCGGGAAATAATAATTGATTTAGTTATCAAAATAATTTGCTTTCATTATTACTCATGTTATTTATAATTCAAGGAAATATTAAGATGTTTACATATTTCCATTTATTTTTGTCTAATCAAGATGTGCAGGTGAAGAAAATATCTTCAAATTTGTATTGTTACACAATTATTGTGTTTTGAAAATTTATTAATTATTTACTTTTTTTAGAAACAAATTCAACAACAAGATTATAATAAAAATTATTATATATAATTATCGCTTTTTTAATATAAAATTCACAAAAAAACTTCTTTTTCAATTAAAAAAAATATATATCTTATTTTAAAACAAACATCTACTAATTAAAAATTAATAAAGAAAATGTTGGTTCTCTTTTAACACGTTCATACCGGCGCGCGCTCTTAAGCTGCGTGTCCAACGGAGAGTAACTCACGAGAGTTACTTACTTCTAGAGAGCTCCTATCAAGTGGACACACTTCTAAGAGCGGAGAGCGCCTGCGTAAACCCTCAGACAATAAACTAGGCGTCGAGAGTCATTCTCAAGTGTGTTTATGAAGAAAACTCATATTTTATGAAGCCAAAAAATTTAAGGATTATCGGAATAGAAAAGCAAGAGAGCAAGAGAGCAAGAGAGTAGCTCTCGTCAGTAACACTCGGGTGAACACGTAGCTTTAGGTATAAAATGATCCACTGTGGAAATTTAAAGAACGAATTATTTTTGAGAAACTTTAAAATCTGAAAAAGAACAATTCTTGCAGAAAATTGTTTAAAAATCTTGGAATTTTAACATTGGAAGTTTGTACATAAAATAAACTTTTATTTAAGTTAAATTGTAAATTTCATGTATATATATATAATACAAGAAAAAGGGCGTTTCAATCATTGTACTCCATACAAAAAGATTTCAGAAATTGCTGTTAGTAGCAATCGATATTACTCAATATCTTACTCGTAAACATCTATCTGTGTTTGTTCGAGGATTTGAATTCGCTCTACCGAAGAACGTCCCGAGATTAATTTTCAAGATTAGAAATCGCCAGTCCGTGCATGCTACCATAAAAAAAACCAATTGCTCTTTACAGCAGTGTTTTGAAAATTAATTAATGTTCATATTCCATAATTAAGTTTAAATCCGGCAAAATTTCATCGTTCTGGAATTTTACTCCGTTAAAATTGCCTCTACACGAATTAACGAATTAATTTATAGGAATTTTACTACAAACTATAAAATAATAAACAACTGGTTAATATTAACGGGAATTTCATTATGCTTTATTTGTTTTACAATGTACAAGGGAGAAAAATATTCAAATTGTGTAGTTATTGATTGAGTTATAAAATTAGTAGAGATTAAACGTTTATGAAGTACAAATAAAAAACATTATAATTGCATATTAAATCTCAATCAATTATAATATCTTAACATAAGCCGACTTGCTTGACTATCGTGCTGGCTCGACTATCGGGAATTTTTACAGGGTACAGTGAGGCTAACCAAATTACTATTTTATAAAAGAATTTAATGTTTTAATATTTAATAATTTATAAATGTTTCAATATTTTAACAATAAAATTACTTGCTATACAGATTTCTATATTTTAATAATAAAAACGTAATAAATACGTATAAATAAATTTGCAAACAATATAATTACTTTATTATTGCTATTATTTACTTAATACAATACATTTGCTTAAAATATGTACTTTACTATTATCTTTTAAATTTTTGTTGATTATTTATTAAATTACAAATGTGCTCGATATAAACAGTTCAGTATATTTAAACCGGTCAAATTGAAATAATTCAGATTATTATTCATTAATTATTCGTGTTAGAAATCACACATGTAGTAACATTCGACCGAATACTATTAATTTTTTTTATTGTCGATCATTTTGAAATTCTTACCGAACTGAAGTGCATCTTAACGAACTTAATTGCAGTACATGATTTGTAATCATTTTGTGAGCAATATCTATTGAAACATTGTCTACCTTTTCTGTTGTTTTATTTTGATTTGATATTCTTCGAATTTATTGTGTTGCAACTATTACACATAAAATTGCTGTTTTCAAAAATAATATTTCCAGAAATTGCTGTTTTCTATTTCTAATAACTTTAATTGGTATTTAGCATATTTGTTATTAATAAAAACTAACTATTAGATTCTAATTTCACCGGCAACAAGAGACAAAGATTTTAATTGAACTGGAAGCATCAGAGCACGATTTTCCAACATTTTCCTTAAATTGGCTTCTCTTTTTTTTATTCGGTATGTTATATATTACGTTTACGTATACGTTTTAAAAAGTCTTATTGCTGTCCGATTTGTGTCTATTAACACTGTTTTTAAACCGAAATCAAGCGTTTTCATACCCATCTATGGTCTAGGTCAAGGTTGACCAATCGTAATAAATTTTCTGGAACTCAGAACAGAAAAATAATCAATATATAAGGCAAAATGTCAAAAGAATAAAAACATTAATTTGAAAAAGTCGACCCTCTAAGTAAGCACTGCCCAAAATTGAACCAAAAAGTCACTTACTCAAATCGTGATTTCATAATAATTTATTAAATTTTATTTATTGCGGCCGGCGTTATTCAGATTTTGTTTTTAATTAATCAAATTATTTATTTTTTATTTTTTATCAAAAAATATAGATATGATAGTTGCAATGAAATAAGTATGTTTGTCATAGGCAGTGAAGTATAAGTTCTAATTTAGGAAACCCTTCACAATTAATAGAATTTATTTTGAACGCAACCAAGTTGAAAATTGAAATATGCAAATTTGCTTTTTAGCTGATGCAAAATTGCACCGACGACGCGCGACGTCGATTTAGCAGAGAAATGTTTATGAGATCAACATCTCGTCGTCGCGTCGCGTCGCGTCTAAAATTATTGAATGTTAAGTTTACTAAAACTATTTCTATTATGATTAAAATGTTATCTAAGTAGTCAGTCAGTCGCATCACGAATATATTGTTTTACCTTCCATACTTACCAATTTATGTCTTTTTGAGTATAATTATAATATTATTTTACATAAACAAGTTATGCCCGCAACTTTACAAGCTGTCTGGAAGTAGAGTTGCATGCAAACGGAGTGCATTTAATAATTTCAATTAACTGTACACACTGCTTGCATTTTAAATGTAACTGAATTTAAATTTACTTTTAAATAGTATTTTGTAGTAAAAGAACGACAAACGGCAGCACAGGAGTATTTATCCTTTATCATTTATTGTGGTGCCGGATTCTTTGGCTTACTTCAATGGCTTTTTTGTTTTTGTTGATTATTTTATTGATAATTTCTTTTCGATAGCATTCCACTTGTCGTTCTTGTCTGTTCATCGGTCTAAGTTATCGGTCCTTATTTTGTTTCTATTTTTTTATGCAAGGAGACTTGTTCTTCTATTTCTATTTGCGACAGATAAAGACTTTCAGTCCTTGCAGTATTAGAATTTGTTGTCACGTTGTTTAAAATTTTATTTAGTCAGAAATTACGTTCTATAGCCGATTGAACTGTGTTTCTTTCTAGTCTAATAGTTAGATTTGGGATTAATTGCAAGCCATTGTTCTTAAATATAAACCATTAATCACTTCAAAATGTACCTGAATATCAACCTTAATTTCCTTTAATTAATTTGATTATAAATTATCAGCACGCTATCATTAATTTATAATTTTTACTAAATACTAAAAAACGTAATTAAATTTATTTATATGAATGTCAGTGGGAATGTTGAAAATTTAAATATTTTTATTGGTATGTTTATGTAAACATTTAATTAAAAACTTTTTTTTCCTATTCTAAATGTATAACACCTTTGTTTTATTTTTTTTAATTCACTCTCTAAAAAAATATTACACCCATATTTAGTTAGACTAACCTATTAGTTTATACAACTGCAATATTTAAGTATTTTTTTGAGAACACAGATACAGACACCCTTCATGTTTATTAATTTTTAAACTATTTCTATAACATTATTTTGAAACTTGGTAGAAAGTTTATTAGGTAAAAGGTTTCCAAAAATTTGTGCGCTTAACTAAACTTTTTTAAAATTATCTTATTAGAATTAATGTCTCATATGTATTTATACATTGTTAAACCCACTTGTACTTATCGGAAAAGTAAATAACTAAGTACTTTTTGAATAATTTTACAGTTTGAGACATTTGATATTTATTAAAAATAAATTGAATTAATTGAAAAAATACACATATACTCACTTAATCATAATCGATGTTACTTAGTTACAATTTAACAACAACAATAAATGAAGTTGTTTGCATCAGGTCAGAACTCAGAATTAAGTAAAATAGTATTTAAAACCAACACTCAAAGTGGTTAGTACCTAATTATTATTTGGAAAGCTAGAAAATATATTTGACATTATTTGCATTTAAAACTCGTACTAATTAATTAAATATAAATATAAAGTGCAAAACTGAACAACACAGAACTCACTCAGAACCAATCACAAAGCAACAAAATAATTTCGAATCATTAAAAAACTAGTCGGAAAGAAGATGCTACAATATCATCTGCAAACTGGATACATGTGTTATAGCCCAGTTACACTTCAGAGTCAGAATTGATGAGACGTAGTCACAACTCACATCTCACAACTCACAACTTACAACTCACAACCAATTTATAGCGGTAAGCTATAAAATAAATGTTAGATTATCATATTTTATTTATATTTTATATATTTTTATATTATTCAATATTATTTTTTTATATCAATATGTGTGGTAAATGTTTAATAGTTCGAATTATGTTATACGATATTTTTTGAATTGGATACAGTACTTAGGAGACAACCTTTACATGCTTCAAGTGACATGGGTATCCTTTATTTCCTCCGACAGCATTTTTGCTAGGTGAATAAGATGTGAGCGAATGTCTGTTATGAAAAATAGATGTTACATATAATTCGATCAGAATTTTTCGAAATATGTTGTTTGAACTAATAACCAAATAATTGCTTTTACTTTCTATATAAGCATTACAACATACAAACATTAAAACATTAAAACATAGCGCAACATTATAATTAGAGAGTTCAACTGCTAGAAGTCCATCTTTTTGAATGAATGAAGTTTTATTATACATTCACATGTATAAATATGGGTAAACTTTTCTTGCGTAGTTGGGATCAAATAAATAAAGTAAGCACAATATTGACCTCATCTAATATAAAATTGATTTATTTTTACGTAAAAAAGCGATAAATTTTTTATGTACGACATTAAATCCAGCCACGTAATAGGGGTAGGGGAAAGGAAAAAGGAAAAAGGAAAAAAATCGATACCACATACAACAACGCATGTAATTAAATCCCGTTAATTTTTTCTGATACCTCCTATTACTGTCAATTGCGGCTGTTATTTATAATCTTCTTTTTCATTAAGAAAATCGAAACGATGCGCGATGGTCTGATGTGATTGTGCGAAACCATAAAAAGCTTTTACGTAAAGTGCACGGTGGGACCGGCCTGGCTTGGTCTGGCCTGCTGGCCTGGCCCAGCAAGCCGAGTAAATAAAATTTAAACATTCAGTAGGATATTGTGCAGTATTCCGTATACCATCCATATACGTGATATGTACATCCTTAGCTTAGAGGGTTTCTGTGCTAGTGTCTATGTGTCTATGACGTGTGTTAAAAGGGGGAACGAAAAGCATCATGGGAACTAGCAATATGACGCTTCATGCAGGGTTCTATAGGATGTTACGGGTTACGGGTTACGGGTTACGGGGTGGTTATATGCCGCCGATGCCGCTCCGTCTAAAACACAATTTACAATGACTCATACTCACAACACGACGTTTTCGCCCACCCCACCAAATGATTATATTTTATATCTATTTAGATATTTAAATAAAAACAAAACAACATATTTGCTTATTCTATCCAGTTTCAATAAATATTTTATACTAATTTAATAATGAATACTTTATTACTTTATTAACTTATTAACTAAAGAGCCACTTTACAAATAGTCGAGTTTCTCGTTTATTCAAAATGGGTTCATACATTTATAAAAACCGATTATAAAAGCTTTCTCCTGTAGTCTCCTATTAACTCGAAAAGTGGAATTTAATTCAAAGACGAATGTTGCAAATTTTTTCATATTTGAATTTATAACAAAAGAAACCTCAAACAACCACAAATTATTTTTCTAGATAGTGAGCAGGTGTTAATTATTTCAGAAATCGGAACAGAATTAAGATTTAATTAAATAATCGTTCGTATGTTCATAGTTCAGTGCTTTATACCTTTTCTCAAAAATGTTCTTAACATAAAAAATAAATAATCACTTGCTGGAATTTGTTTTTTTCCCTCATATCTATCAGAAACTATAGTTATTTACCAAAGGAGACTGTGCAGAATGAATTCATTTAAAAATGTGATGTCCGCATTCCGCTTTTATTCTAAGCGCCTCAAATATATAAAATAAACTATATTTGTAGTAAATAAAAATTTACCGAGTTTAGCCTACAAGCATTTAAACAAATTCTGTCGGTATCTGAGTGTTCAATGATGCCCCAAGCTTCCATTTCATCAATTGCGTCTTACACAGTACAGCTCTCTGTTCTGGTATTAATTTGATGCTCATGTTTGGGTGTTAAACCCGGACGACAAAATTATCATTGGAAAAAACATGGCTGGGACTTTCTAACAACGGATTAAATCGTTATTGTTCCTCGGTATTTTTTTTAAACTTTGGCTTTACCAACTGAATATCAACTTAGTCAGTATCGTTTGTGTTTATCGAAATATTTGAACAGGATTGATTAACAGCTTAACACGTACTCGGATGTTTCATCAACAATTGAAACTATGTACATTTTTTTTTTCAAATCGATGGAAATTTCTATTGACTTTTTTTTTTAGATGATAATTTTGGCTTTTTTTATGATAATATGGCATAGACAAGACGGACACATGCCATAGACGTCATTCAATCAATTACTTTGTCTAATTTTACATCAAATAGACGTGATTAAAACGTCGTGGGTAGTAATTTGCCGTCATATCAATTTATGGATAATTCTGTCAGAAATCGTTTAGGGTGAGTTTTCTATTAAAAGTTAAGGATTTTAGTGAAGTTTAAATTATTAACCTATTTTCTAAGATTCTTTTGTGGAAAATGTTTTGAAAAACGTTTGAGCATATTTTTGCGTTACGACATAAATCAAACGGCATAACTTGTGTGAAAATATTATTCGGACAATAGTTACGTAGGTACTTCAACGTAACTATTGTACTAATAATAATTAATCGGTTATATAACTAAATATCTAATTGTGGCAACCATTAAAAGATATTTATTTTAAATAAGTATGAAAGTTTTATTTAATTTATTTTATGCTTACATTACAGTAAATTTAACTTTAAAACCATTATCAGCCTCACCAACTTCACACAAAAACATCTTATTTTGCAAAGCCGCTTAACGTTAACTATTTTTATAATTTAAATTTTAATTAGATACGATAGATAATTAATTTATGGATAGAATGTATGAATATGTGAATTTAAAATATGTACAACTTCATTTTAATATTTAATGTAATTAAATGTATACAATTATACTATTTACTATTGAATTTTGCTTGCATTGAGTTTAAATAAAATAATACATATTAAGTTTCAATTAATATTATAACATCATAAAAATAATTGTAAAGTATAATAAGTAGTTAAATTGATAAAGCGTTAGAATTAGAGAAAAATATTACATATATGTATATAACAATGCAACAATGTAATTTTTGTTCTAGATTTAATTTCTTCTTTTAATATAATTAAACTGCACTACACTGCACTGCACTGCACTGCACAGTTATTATATTATAATTTATTAATATAAATTTGAAATATTTTAAAGTTCAAATTTAGCAATTGCATTACCAAATGCAAGTAAATTAATTTAACTCACTGATATAAGTCATTTAAACTGTAGTAATTAGAATATTATTGATTATTTTAGGATATTTAAGCGCTGGGAAATCATCATGTGTCTTTTCCGTGTAGCAATTTTATTGTCTTATGAATGATTTGGATTGTCTTATTTATTCATGGCCTAAGTTAATGTTGTTGCATATTTATTTATTTATTTATTTATTTGACAGTTTGAAGTATCATTATATCCTCTGTAATTAAAAAAAAATGGGAGTTACATTTTTTTCAAATTAGCTTTATTGGCAATTTTGTCCGGGATGTCACGGAAACGGAATGGGTGACTGTTACTTTTCGTCGCGACTTGTCATAAATGTAATCAATGTTATCATTGTTCAATTATTCACTCATCAATGCAACTTTGTGTAATAAAAAAAATCGAAAACAATCAAATAATTCCGATTTATGTACAGGGTAGGGTACAGGGCATACGAAAATAAATATAAAACATTTATGACTAAAGATTTGTTGTGACAATCGTAGGCTAACCATAAATGCGTTCAAATAAATAAATAGAGATTATTATAATTTTAGTGAATTTGTTCTAGTTTAGGTCCACAAAAGCATTATTTGTAATATGTATGTAATATTCAATGTATGATTTTCTAATCTCGCGATTCTGTTTTATTTTTGCACTTATAAAAACCACTTAAAATTGAATTGACATATCTGTCAAATAGTGTGAAATTTTAAATTATTGGTAGTTTGAAGGTTTGTTGTGAAGTTGATTATCTTCTAGTTAGCAGTTAGCAGAGTGACTTTATATTAATGAACAGGTATATTTAAAGAACTGCTTAACTTCTTGCTCCATTAACTTAACAAACAAGCCTAATAAGTTAGATAGTGACGACATCTTTGTTCGATTCTACGTAATAATTTACGATTGGTAGTTCCATTCTCCAAGCGAATTTTAAAACTTCGATTGCAATATGACAGCTTACTTAATATAGCATAATTTAATTTTAGAACTTTACGATTTTATTTGAAAAAATATTAAAATACAAAGTTAAATGAAAAATATATTGTTCTGTTTTGACGTTCTAATCAACTAATCAATAATTGTCTTACAATCTGGTATGACCAGACATTAAGCTTGCCGAATAAAACAGCTATTATCGATGAGATTGTGTCTCATAAGAAAGATTTAGATTAGAAATATATTGAGGGCCAAATTGACAACGCACCGATTTATAAATTGTCCTTTTTTTATTAAAAGTTAGCAGTAAAACAAAGTCTGCCGTTTATTTTATTTTAATATTTTTATCAATATATATATATATATATATATATATATATATATATATATATATATATTATATTACAAATTAAAATGAAACGAATAATATAATACACATACCCCGTGTCATTATAAAAGGGCTTGCATGCGGGGGTGCAGGAATATGGGACGGCTGGGTAAATTATGAGCGTCAAGTAAAAAATCGATACTTTACCTATATAGAGTGTACGCTGGTTTGAACGAACTTCTCAACATCGATATTGAACGCCGAAAATTTTCAATAGAGTACGCCTTCGAATACTTTTACTCCATCAATTTAATACTAAATATAAATAATGAAATTTTGAATGAGTTGTGGGTGCATTAGTGTAGAATGTAGTTTGATAATAATAATATCAAAACAAATCTTCGCATTATATTAAAATTTTAATTAAAATTAAAATTAATTGATGCGACGATTTTTTTCTTATTAATTTTAATCAGCATGCTATTATTGTTTTTCTGTTTGTTTGTTTGGCAAAAATTTTAAATCAAATTTTATCTGTTGCAGAATTTGAGGAAGTTTCAAATTTTGTAACGTGTAGCCCCAAGAAAAAATCTGGCAAGAAATATTTTTTTATTATTATTACTACTATGTAACTCTAGATGTTTAATTTCCTTATCTGTCTGTCTTGGCTGTGAACATTTTTACTAACAAATTATTATTACCACCAGAAATCCTAAAAAAATTAAAGATAAAATTGTTCCCCATTATTTGCTGTCAATGTTGACTACTCTCTTGTTTTCATTGCAGACTGCCAGATGCGCAATGTAAACGTGAGGGCAGTCAACGCCAAGCGAAGAAAACCGCCCTCCTCTTCATGCTTGTGAGTCTTTCTGTCTGTCTGTCTCGATGTGCGGGCATGTACCCAATCCCAATCGATGTTCATAATTATAACTAAACCTCACATACACTAAATAATAAACTCATATGCATGATGTGTTGATGAAAATGTGTTATAATACGTCGAGAAATTCAGCAACCAGCAACTAGATGGCTTCTTATATAAATACGCATGTATATAGGCTTGATGTTTGTGTATTTAATAGGTGTTCCCGGCGCATTCACCGGAAATGTTCTTTAAAATAATCAATTTTCAATTTTCATTCTCTGTTCGGCATTCGGGCGGTATTTCCTTCAAAATTTTTTTCATGCCCACCAAGTTTGGTTAGCTAACGCGCTTTATATTTTATTGATTTTCAAGCCGGTTCGACCCCAAACAACTGATATGAATCAATTTGTACAATTTTCTGTGCCTATGTCAAGGTTATTGAACTGACACGATTCAATTTTATTTCAATTTTGTTAGGATCTTTTTAGACGAAAATTTATTTATTTTATATACAAAGAACTTTTTTTTATATGGTTAATTTTTTTCTGTTACAGCTGCGCAGATTCCACAACGAGGCAGTAAGTATTCTTTATTACATACACATTTAAAAGTACAACCGTTTCTCTGGGCTTTCGTCTGAAAAAATGAAAACAACAAAACGATTGTTTAATAGATTCCGAAATCAATTTTTTTTCGATGTATGACACATTTATAATACTTTTATGGATTCACAAAAGCGTCTGTCTTTATTTCTATCTTTATGTGTATCAGTAATATGAAAATATATCCCTTTGACCTTAAACCACCCCAATTTTAAGAAAATCAATATTTATGTGTTGTAGCCTGTGGCTATATTTAAAGCAGCTACGCCGAGCAAATAAAACGCGCAATTTTCAAGGCGTAATTACAAAATATACGTTTTGCCACAATTGGAATTATCTATCATATTGGCCCAGTGTGCTGGCAAAATTTGTGTTTGTATAGCTCATAACTCAATTTATTCATGCGTGTTGTATATAAACTGTGATGGCATAGCGCGCTTTATTTTCGATTCATAAATATTACTTCAGTATGTAATAAATCAATATATAATTTAAAAATTAAATTCTTACCGATCCATCGATCGATTGATTGACTGATTGACTGATTGACTGATTGACTGATTGACTGATTGACTGATTGACTGATTGACTGATTGACTGATTGACTGATTGACTGATTGACTGATTGACTGATTGACTGATT
>JARJEC010052504.1:0-19307 GCA_030264575.1 Tachinus sp. AB-2021 | reverse complement strand
TTAATAAGTAACGTAAAATAAAATTGTTATGAATGCGGCACATTTGATTTAATAGGTAAGACTGAGATCGAATCGTGCACAGCGCGGTCTTTCTAACACACCGAACTATTTTTAAAGTATGGAAAGCTTGTTCTAGTTTTATATAATTCCGTGGATTTGTTCAATGCTTACCAGGCGCAGTCAATTTGGCACGTTTGATTACAAAAAAACTATTGATGCCGTAGCTTTTTTAAGATTTAGGCCCATCACTGTGAGATAAATATGGTAAATACTTAACCTTCAGTTAATTTTAGCATTCAGTCTAATAGACATATAAGCTACAAGGAACGTAGGTACGTTATAACATTCGATTATTATAAGCCGACGTGAAACCGAGAACAACGTTTATGTACGTACGACATTCCTAGTTGCTTATTACGTTTTCCTCCGCTACCAAAACTATGCTAAAACTAATTTAATATCAATAATTGTATATTAGTATAATTTGAAGTGAGCTAGTACAGACGTTTTCAAAGCAAAGCTCGTACAATTTTTATTAATTATCAAAATTTATATAATTTTTATTATTTTTTATGTAATTTTTATTTGATGTAATTATTTACATATTTACAACTAAGAAACAAATAATATATTTAACAACAGATGCAATGCAACTTCTTTTACTGGCTTCAGAAGGTGACTGGCTTGTCAACACGACTCACCAAGCATACCATTATTTTTTATAACATTTTATTATATTTCTAGAAACGTAAGCAGATTATTTAATTTCCGTTGTCAAGGTAAATTATAAAAAAATAAGAAAACGTATGCACAACTTACGATGCAAGTTACTATGGACGTATGGTATGCTTACGTTGTTCACACTTCTCAAATGTTGGTTTAAACTAAAAATTACCAGAAAATTTTGGCGGTACATCGAATTATTTGTACATGCCAGTAAAATACAAAAAGTTAACTGAAAATGTTGTCCGAAAAATCGAATAATTTAACATTAAATATTTAAGATATTAATTATGAATGTTGTTTAAGAAATAATGAGAACACACCAATAACGAATTTAATGTTATTTATGTTATTTACATGTATTGTATATATTTGAAGTTAACTAACACTTTAAATCACGAAATTCTACAGTTTAAATTTAACCTGCAGTTAGGGTGATTTAATCCTCTCTTTGAGTATGGTGCAATATAATAACGTTTAGTTAATACTTTAATCAAAGGTTACAATTTTAACTGGCAGTAGTGCAAACAAACCTTAGACATTTAGAGCATTGAGAAACTCAGTGTATCAGTTTTTCCGATTTGATGATTTATTAAAATAATAAATAAAATAAAAATAAAATGTACTCAGACTTTATGATAGATTATCTTCTATCGCAAATTGATTTTTCTTTGTAAGTTTTATTATGTACTTAATCAATATAAAAAATTATAACTGGAAAAATACGTTTAATCCTTTGGGTTCTCTCCACATAGAACTTATTTAACTAAATTGGCCAGACATCACATTATTATTAGAGTAAGCTAAAAGTTAAAACTTTACTGGGACAATAAGTACCAACAAAAATTACTAACTAATGGTATCAAAATGTATACACGGAGTCCAGAAAGTCCCCCCTGGGTCAAATATTTAGAGAAAGTTACCCTTAGTTCACACACTGTCCTATAAGGCGTATTTTTTGTTAAAATTAAAGAAACCTAGGCCATTGATTCCGAAGGATGGTGAATAAATAACTAGGTACATTTAATGTTTAAAATAGATTTCTGGGACATTGTATTCTTCACGCAAGATAAGGCGCATAACCACTCACTTTGACACAAATATATTTTTTGTGTCATATTAGCATGACCGGCTCGAAGTTCGCTGTCGGTGTTTTGCTCCGCATCAAAAGAAACTCCTCGTGGTTCTTTTTCATCTGACATTTTCAATATTTATTTAAGCAAAAAATCAGAGAATAAAAACACACTTGAATTTTTTTATCTAAAAATGAAGTATAACTTTGCTTAAAAAACTGTATAATTCAAATTCAGAGATCATAATTTAAACTATTACAAAAAATTATCTCATAATGAAATATTTGAAATATTTATTGCAATAAAATCGGCCAGATTTTTATAGAAAATTGGTTCGCGGCTTAGGAACTGCACGAAGTTCGCTAGGATGTTCGTAGCATTCTTAGTTTTTTTTTTTGCAGCGTACCGTAATCTTAGAGCGTTTCGAGGTACGGAACGATGTTCTGTTGCTAATCTGGACCCGCCTTAACATACACAGGTTAATTTTTTATTACGGATAATTTATAAATAAATAAATATTTTTTATCTTTATTTAATCTGTATTTCATTTAAACCAATGTAATATGGTGTTTATTAAAAAAAATATTTTTCTTAAAATTAAAAAATACCTATAAAAAATAATGATTTTTTTAATTTGCCTAAAACTCTTTTCTTGGAAATAAAGAAAATACATTTTTTTTACATTTAAAACTAAAATTGCTGTTATTACATAAATAATTAAATCCTAATATGTTTCAGAAGTATTTATAGTTGAAAACGAATTTGTTTTCTATTCTATTCTGTTCTATTCTTTCTAACTGGAATAACAGTTTTATTATTTTTATTAAATATCTTTGATTCGAAAACTATACACACCGTTTTTTATTTATTGATATAATTTTTAAAATCTTTGTATTACTATACACAATATTTGTTATTAAAATTCGGATTTTATAAAAATATTGTAATAAACCATTCTTATATAAAAACACGTTAATAAAATTTACTCAAGATCTATCTCAGTTATATGCTTAAAGTATTATATTAAACTGTGCAAATAATTCATTAGTGGAAAAATAGGATAACTGAAAAGTCAGCAGATATAATTGGAGAGTAATTAAATATTCTAGTGAATAAATATTTTCCAAACCAGATATTTTTACTATCCACAAATAATTATTTTATTATCATAATTAGTCACTATGCAACAATAATTTAATATTCTGAAATATATTTGTGTGTATTTTGTGATTAAATGAATAATCGTTTTTAATCAAATGCATTTGTTTAATTGGTTTTAGTGAAAAATTGGACATAGAAAAAACAACAGGGCCTGGTGGTATACCAGCAGATGCAATATATACAACAACTCCAAGAGGTGGACGCAGTCCTGAAGCAATGAAGGTACGTCTGGCCGCCATGGTGCTGCAACCACCCACTAGAGTGTAGCACTGCACCACCGTCGTTCCCGTTATGTTTCGTGAATATCCATGTTAAACCGTTTTGAAATATTTACTCATTCAGGCAGAAATAATATCCAAACAGTCGTAATCAAAATAACAGCTAAATAATTGATTTAATATATTATTAATTAAAATAGTGTGCATTTTGCGTGATGCAGTTGCATGAATATAGGAGTTTTTTTGCATCCCTATAATTCACGTACCTAAATATTATTTCATCTTGCGCAAAAGGGGGTTCACGCCGAATTTATTAGATTCAATTTACCGGCGCTGTTTTTACCAGTTCATAAATTGTAATTCTGTACAAGAGGAAGTCGGGAATTGAATTTCTGCGGCGGTCGGGATTTAAGAAAATTGATTGCTTGTATCAGAGCCCATCGGTGGACCCACCGCCTCCTTCATTTAAATCCCATCCGCTTGATCATTTTCCGATATTTCAGAACGGTTTGCGTGTTCGATTAGTTTTTTAACACCGATAGTTTTTTTTTGTTGGTGTTACAAATATTTTTGTGATTAACAAATTTTTGTTTCTTGTTTTGTATTATTTTTATTTTTTCATCGTTTTCTAACATGACGAATTTGGCTTTTCGAACTGTTAATAAAATCGAAACTTGTGTCTGATTTATTGCACTGGGCACTTGTATAATCATGCACGAAAATCATGGTTATTTTGTTTTAGAAAAAATAGAGTGTTATCTGTACATATAAATGTTGGATACTTTCCTTTTATTGATTTTTGGAACGAATTAATTTTATAAAATTGTACATACGTAGAATTTTTTGTATATATACTGTTGCATGTTATATCTCTGTCCATTACATACTCTATTTTTTCTAATTGTTAATTAAAACATCTTGTGAGATAAAATGTGAGAGATAATTAGATTGTGTGCTTGAGGAATGACCAAAAATCACTAACGCACTAAATTATAAATAAAAAACGCACTTACGTGTATATATCTGCACCACGCACTGATAAACACAATGCTTGCTTAGATTAACATTTTATTTACTTATATACTTCAAGCGAATTTTGCATCATATATTCATTTCATCATGTTTTTTTTTTAATTTTTTTCACTTAAAAATATTTTTTAATATTTTCACTTGCAAATGTTTTTTATGTGTTACTTCACTTTTTTATTATGTTTATTAATTTTAATCAATAATAAAAATAATTATTGTTTTATTTTTTTAACGCTAACATGAAGTGCATAAGTAAATTGAGGTATTATTATACCATGCACATGAAATTCTATAACAAACAAATTGAAAGCAGCTGTTAAATTGAAAAATTAATTGAATTGAAAAAATTAACAATCTATTTAGTGGTTGTTTATTAATTGTTTGACACTGTACATAATTACACTCACACTAATTTTCTACACAGACTCCAGTTTTGAGCACATTCTCAAACCACCTCACTTGATTCTAAACTCCGGTGTGGCGTTTCCATCGACGAAGATCAACTTCATATTAGCTTCTTAGTATTAATATAAGATATCCAAAACAAACATTACATGAACAAACTAAAAATTTGTATATTGTAAAAATTAAACCTATTTAAATTAAAATTTATATTGGGAACCGAATAATTTGTGTAATTTTTGTCTTGGAAATACAAACTAACACTATCTAACATAAGCTGTAAATATAGCCAACAACACTGACATTCAATGGTAGAAGTAGTATAGAAGAGAAAGGAACTGAGAACATCTATACAGGCCTAGTTGATAGTCTTCATTCAAAACCCCGCACACTGCCACCAAACTTTTACGAATCTGACGATAACGAAACCGACGACGGTTTAAGAACTGAAAATTACCAAAGAAAATATCGTAGTTATAACAAATATAATTCGATGCAAAATGCAATCGATAATAATACAGAAACATTACCGTCTGCCTCGCACAGATCTCTCCAAAAACATGACCCAAATGTTCGGAGATCTCTACAAGGCAGTAAGAGATATAATAAAAATAAAGACAAACCCAGACCAAAGCCTTTGCAGCCAGACAATGAAAAATATTACGACCATATTTTCCCTGCTAAATATTCGAAAAGCTCCAGACATTCCTACAATGACGTCTACTACCAACCAAACAGTTTAGATCATGCCGAATTGTAAATAAAAAAAAACAAACAAAATGTATAAATTTTCGAATAAAACATAAATTTTAATTGTATATATTTAAATGTCTAATACGTGTTCAATCACTACTTCTAGCCTGTAAAATATCAAATTGGTATGCCCAAATACCAATTTGCTATTAAAAATTAAATTTTTAGGTTTTGCTAAGTTTCTTATATAAAGATAATTTTGTAAATTATTTAAATGAAAATAACACTTTTTATAATGTCTAAATAAATCTTTTATGTATCACTAAGAAAAATATGTAGTTCTTAGATAAATTATACAATTTTAAAACTAAATGTGATGTTACAATAATAATAATAACTTATAAGGAGAATCAAATGTATAAGTCTACAAATTTTGGCGCTTTAAATGTATAAATTTATAATTTGTATATTAATTTGTTGAAGATTAGAATATTTATGTGTCATAGCTAATTATATTTGTTACGGATGTGAGATTTTTATTGACAGGGGAAATGACGTAGATACTGATTTGTAATCAAAAAATTTGTAGAGATTATTGATTTGAATGTAAGATATACATATATTATAGTAATACATGTTAAAAATAAAATCAACCTAATAATACTGAAAATTTATACTTGTTTTGTATTGCAGTGACACATTTTATGCAAGGTAAGACATTCTGCTGCATGTTGTTAACCAACTTAATAGTCTAGGAGCTAGTGATTCTAGTGAATTACTTTGGTACTTATTTTCCCAGTAGCCATATGGACAGAATTGTTCAGCTAGTGATTATGAGCAAAAACATCGTATTGGGATTAGAGGAGGAGACTTTCCGTAGAGTTGGCTCAGAAAATACCTTGAAAAATTTGTTTCACTTTTTTACACTAATAAAAATTGTTTAACCATGATCAACTAAGAAAATGTATATTAACATTAATTAATAAAATATTCAGATTGATCTGTGAACATGAAAATATATGTATATGTGAGGAGTGAAAAACTGAAAGATATTAAAAAAATGTGAGCTTTGACCATACAGCAGAAGTCAAATTTTTATTTTAATTAAAAAAAAAATATTTATTGTAAGAATCGAACCTGAAACCATTAGCATCGTAGGCAGTATGCCACTGTTGATTAATATGAGGTTATGCATCTGACACTGAGAAATATTAATAATTAAGTTGTCCAATTTGATTTGTTTATATTGTTTTATCTCAATACCGTTAATTGATTTTAAATCTTTTTTTTTATTGCGCAAAGTTAAAATTTTAATGCATTTGATGCGTCAAGGAAAAAGAGAGAAGATGTAAAATTGATGAGTAAAATTGGGGTAAATCGAGATTTTTTGCGGGAAGCTAAATTTGACCTTGAAATAAAACCATAGAAGTTTTACTTCAATAATTACTTTCGTTTTGACAATTTGTCTGGTTAAGATATTAAATTAGCATTGTCTTGCCAACTCGTTTAATGCTTGTCGGGCGCGCTCAATTCGGTACAATCGATTATACACATTGCACGCAATTAATCGTGATTTTCCAATCTCCTGACTTATTTGAACATATCAGCCAGACTTACTTTCTTCTATAAGAGATAAGCCAGATTTCTTTTTCTTTGTAAGTTTACTTAAGCATTTACTTAATAAATCAAAAAAATATGAAACTGGAAAAATAAGTTACATTTTTTTGATTCTCCTCACGTACGACATATTATACACATGTATATCACGATTAAAGTAATTTAAGTGAATTACTATAACTGGAAAATTAAATACAAAAAAATCACTAGCTTCTGGGCTGTAATCTAACGGTAAAGTATATTCCAAAATTTTCAGTAAAATTCTACTAAAGTTCAAACGTTGAATGAACTAATTTATATATGTAGATAAGTTTATGAGTATATTCAGTATTCTAACAAATGTACCCCAATTAATAAAAACAAATTTATAAAAATGTAGATTTAGCAATTAATTGCTATTTGGCCAAGTATTAAATATTGATTACCAGACTATACTCTCAGTTCTTGACAATCAAATGGACTTATCCTTAAATTAAATTACTAACCTAACTCACTCTGGTTATAATTTGAATAATAATTTTGTTATTTTATGATTAAGACTTTCAGGGTGTAACAAAAACAACATAATATACAGTGTAAAATTTGCCTCAAGTTTAAATGCTAGGTGTGATACTGTCTTTTATCTATTTCTTTTATTTGACAGCTCATTCCGACAGTGCGTTTACGAATATCATTTGGTGGAATGTTTTGCCATTCTTCCAAAGTACCAAAGATCATTTATTATAGTTTATTTTGAAGTCGCCTCCATAGCACGGTTCAAACATATTCTATAGGTTTTCCATCCTAGGTGCGTTCAATTTTTCTATTCCTATTTCATCCAGGTATTCATTGATGCACTTTGCTATCATGCATAATAATAAAAAAGTCATCGCCGATTAAAAGAGTAAATGAAACTACGTGATTTTCTAATATTTTCTCAATTTAACAATGTGGCGATATCAACGCTTTTTCAATAATGAACAATTTTGTGGAGGCATTCATTAATATCCCTGATAACACTATTACTGAATCTCTTTTGTGGCTAACACGAGGGTTGTTTAGATTGTTCTCCCATTTGTTTCCAGACATAGTCCCATGTCATATGGTGGATGTAAGCAGAATATAAGCTTGTAAGTAATTAATATCATAATCCTAAAACGTATAATTTAAACGTCTGAAAGTAAATTCCAATCTGGCTACTCGTTTGTATGGCAGTAGTTTTGGTCATGCTGCTGGTCTGCATGTTGTCAAACCTTTTTTGTAACCTTTTTACACTTATATCTCTGTACCATGAACATCACAAAATTAATTTTTATTTACACCGAAGGCAAATAACGTTTGCTTAGAGTATTTAAAACAAGAAATTAGTCATCATTAGCAGTTATTCTTCTTTTTCTACAAGATCTCTTTTCTATCGGTTTCTGAATTTTTCATCTCTTTGGGCGGTAGAATAGCTGGCAAGGTATCGCTTCGGAAATATTCAACAATGGCTGCAGCTTTTACACAATCTTTATCACTTAAAACCATACGTGATCAGTATTAACTTGCAGTGTGAAATGTGATAAATCAGCGCAAAAAAATAAAAACAGTAAGCATCTTTACTTAGTGCATAATTTCCAATTTAAAGCAGTTCTTCAATTTCATAATAATTATTGTTTAAGGTGGGTAGAAACAAATATGCATATACTTTATATCTATCATCGTATGATGATGACCAGATAATCGATCAAAACTAGTCCGGTTTAATAAATATTTTTGTGATAAGATGTATAAAAAGTTGTTTTATTTATTATATAATTAGTGTGTAAAGAATTTTGAAAACAATGTAACACAAATCCTCAAATTACTTTTTTAATTTACCACTATTTTGATGAGCTTACTTTACAATAATTTTGTTATTATACTATCATAATATCGAAAACAGAACTGAATCATTTATTTTTATTATTTTTTGAGATAAATAACTTTAAATTTATATAGAAGGATTTGTCGCCCCTAAATAAAATTAAAATTACAATATATTATCTTATATTTATCTATACTCTGGTAGTCTTTTTATTGTTATAAAACTTATATCGGTATATAATGGTAATATTAATTTATAAACAACATGGCTCTTTTTTCTTATACCCGATTGTTTAATATATTGTTTATGCAAGAACAAAAATAATTAGTCAAGAATTGTGCACTCTATGACTAGGACACACCACTAAAATGCGAAACAAGTTTCTCAAAACTTCTATTAATGCGTTTTCTATGTTTTATCAAAAGTTACTTTACAAGCAACATATCGTAGCCTGTGGATCGCGTTTCGTGCTGGTTTTGTCTCGCATACTCTGGACCATCCGTGCCCTTTTGTATCGTTGCGCAAAAATGCCTCCTTCCATAGGCCAAGTTATGTTGGTTGTACTATACATACTTTAGTTAATTCTATAAAAAATATCATATTTTTAGTACTGCTAAAATCACTTTATATCAATAGGTGTTTTTACTCTACCGTTCGGCGGTGTAAAAGCACCCATTATCTATAAAGGTAAGTTATTTAATATAATATATTACTATTTTAAATATTTCTTTAGTAGCAGTTATATAGATTTATTGTAAACCTAATGCATTATGAAAATTAACCATAATTCAATGTAAAAGTAATACTAATATAAATCATGTATGTATTGTATATAGATATACTGGTCGCTTTATATAAGTGTACAAACGCATATATTTTTAAAAAACATTTACTCAATTTTTACTAATAATTAGTAAACATTTCAAAAACTTTTAACAATTAACGTTTGTGCAAACATTAATTAAGAGGGTTAATGCCAGAGTGGGCTATCCTACATTTTTTTATATATTGTTTAACTTGGGTTTATGGAAGACTGTGCCATTCTTCTCAATGCCAGAATGGTCTGACAGTAATTTGTTTAACGCTTAACAAATGGCAGCACAGAGCAATTTTATGCTAGAGGGTGAAAATGAGAAGCCAAGCCACAAATAATTAATAATTGATTATTTTTACGTGGAACTTATGAAACATAAAATTTTAAATGTTAACTAAAGATGTCAAATAAATCTGTAAGACAAATAATTTAGCTTGTTCATTAGCATTAGGATATTTAAGAATAGCTGAAAATTATACAGCACGCGACCTACAAATACTAACCTAACCCAACAAAGAAAAAAAGACATAAATTTGAAAAAAAAATTCTGCATAGTTTCTTTTAGCTCGATGCACTTTTCCCATGGATGTTTAATAGTTTTAGTATCTTGTTCAAAATAGCTATCAATCGCAGTCTGTCTCTTCATTGTTCTGAAGAAAATCAATAAAACTTAGCCCACGCGTATTCCAAAAAACGGACGCCAATATTTGGAAAAAATGTTGACATCTTGTTTTACAGCTTTTTCAAAATCGCTTTTACGCTGCCACACCCTGTACTCGTATTCAGGGCTATTGCGTATCAAAATCATTAATTGCTATTTTAACTCATAATGTGCAGATTATATACATTATGAGCTAAAATAGCAATTTTGCGTTAATTGGTATTGCATGATATAACATGACGTTTTACTAACTCTAACATGTGAAAATAACACAGTGACTGCGCGTATGAGAGCCATAACGTGTCTGTTAAAACGGCATTTAATGTGTTTCTGTTTTATTAGTCTAAGAATGTGTTAAAAATGTTATAGTGTATGCATTAATTACTATTAATTATTATATTTAACGAAGCTAAAGCCAGGAAAGGGAATGTCAACGACTTTGTACACTCACCAAATTTAATGTTCAAGCAATTATATCTCCACATAATAAGGTGGTCCACCACAGAAGAATCGAGCATATTTTAGGACTTACAGATTTGAACATTTTTGAATATCATAATTTTCTTGAATAAAATGGCCGTCTGTGTCCTGGTTTCAAAATACTTTACAAGACGCACTTGTAGAATATAATGGATGACAATTATATAATATTCATTTTATAGCTTTTCAACCACCAGATATTAAACTTTTAAACCCAATTTTGATAACGGCATTTTTTGTTAAAAAAAATTATCTGTTTACTCCAGGACCGAAATCCGCATTGCTGCTGTTATTTGTCGTCTTTCCTATTGAAGTTTGTAATTTGGTTTCATTTATAAAGGTATATAACGTATAGTACGAATGAGAATATTTATTAGTATGCAGTATATATTAATGACATTGCATTTAAATTCCAATTAATTCATTAAATAAATCGCAATACAAGTGTACTAGATTATATTTGGTTAACACGCACGAGTCGTTTGGGGTAGCTATGATTTTATATTATAAGTGAGTAATAGAGCGTGTTATTTTTATAATCTGATAACGTATTAATATTAATAAGAATTTTAATCAAAAATTAAATTATAAATAACATGATAATTATAAGAGTTATAATTCGCATACGGTTAATTTAATTAGTACCATGATCAGCAGCCGAAGAAATGATACTCAGATATTTCGATAAAAGTTTTGGTGCTCATAATTTTCTTGTCATAAAAATTCGAAACAAGCACTTTTTTGCTTATCGTTTGATCTTCAAAGTTTCAGCTTACATTTTTCATGTACTTTAAAATAAACAGTCCTCAACGTACGTAAGCTTTACAACTAGATATTATAAAAATTAAATTTTCTAATGTTTAACTTTATAGTTGTTGCTTAATATCTGCAGTACAACTATGCATATATCTAATTTAAATAGGTACTACAGATATTGAATAATTAAAATGTATGTCAATTTTATTTTAATTGCATTACTTACTATTATAGCATAGTAAATGCATCCTACTGACATCAATAGTAGTAAATCCATGAAAAAGTTTAATCATGCTAAAATAACTATTATCTCTGTTTAAAGCAGCTTTATAATGTTATATCTATGCTAATCAAGCAACTTTTCCAAACTGTAGTTATCAGTGTGATTTATTAAAAAATATTATTGGTAGATTGATGTTCTATAACAGTTATTATAATAAAATAAAATTAATATTGTTACTAATCATCATGTATATTGCTAGATAATTAAAAGTTAAATATTGTTAACAGTTGAGATTGAACTATCGAAAATTTAGTTTCACCTGTATATTTTTTGTGAGCTTATCAACTGACAAAAACTATAAAAATCATACACATTTAACGAATCAATAAAATATATTTTGATTTCATACTTAATACATTGATTTGATTTAAATATATTACTATCTACTGAACAGCATCGTTTCAGTAATGGACATTTCTCTATCAATTCCGCCCCTCGTTAACGATTTTGGGACTTCCGGTATCATTTCTCTTCTTGCAAAGCAGCATAATCAAAATGGGAACACGTCTCTAAGGACTGCTCTCTATCGTGGCCCTGTTTCTAGTATACATATATAAGCATTATTTATATGTTTTTTTTATATTGAAAATTCAATTTAATGCAATTTTTGTACAGATAATTGTTTCGTTCAATTCCATAAGTAATAAATAATCATTATATTTCAGATCAAGGTCTTAACATGAAGATAAAAAAAAATCAATATGCAATTTTATGAAAGATAGAAACAAGTCCAAAATGTATTGGATTCAATAAAATTTTTAAAAAATTACTTTTATGTTAAAAAATTTATAAGTACTTCTGTGTGTTTAATAATCCGAAGAACGTCCAAGTATTTAGATAGGAAAATACATTAATAGATAAACTAGCGTTGTTTTTACACATATTGAAATATTAACGATATTGTTTCATCGACATATTTTACAAAATATTTTAACAAATTTGAGTTTTTATTTTGAAACATACATTATATAATATCAAAACTTTAAATTTACAGAAATCAATTGATATCGAATCGTAATTTTTTAACTATTTAAAAATAATTTTGACATTTTAATTATAATTTGATCAAATTATTTTAATACTCACTATTAATAGCAGTAGTAATAGGATTTGTTGGGTTTCACCTACCTTGCCATCGGTCTCGTGGTTCTTCAACCGTGTTCATGCAGGTTAAGTATGTGTTGAGATAAGGTCTCTTGAAATTTACCTCCGGTATCTAGAGCGCCATTAATTGCTACTCAATGGCGAATGATACCGGTAGGCGGGAATATGTGGTCACCCATCCAAGTGCTGACAGAGCCTAATGTTGTTTAACTTTTTATAATAATTTAATAAAATGTATAAATAATCACGAAAATTTTTGTAAAAATTTATAAAATTTTGAGAAAACTTACTCACCAAAATAGGTAAATGTTAAGAAGTATTTTTGTTTTGTTTTCCCGTTTTGTGATTTTATTTGTTTTTATTATTTTTAGAAGAGAAGAGAAGAAATAAGCCCTACTTTCCTACTAATTTCTATGAACACATTTCATTTTTAATTAAATAACATCAACAACGTTTGTCCTTAAACAATTCTACACATTTTTTAATCGTTTCAAATTTAGTTGATTTTATTTAAGTCGAACGAACAAGATTTTTTGTGACAAAAATATCGGAAAATAATTACAAAGAAAAAAAATTTATAACAACTTCACAGTTTTTGCGAAAACTCCCATCTTGTTTTATGAGCAAATTCACATCTTAATCAGCAATAATTGATTTTATTATTATTTGCAGTGTTGACGATCGTGGTTATTGGCTTGTTTGTTATTTTAATAGTATTAAGAAGTTTATACATTACATTACGTTACATTGATAAAATGTATTTATTGATATATTAAAAAAGTATCATTTTATAGGAATCTCTCGACTTGTTTAAGATTTTTTTTTTAAATGTACCATATAAATTGAGTCTAGATGTTCTTATAAGTTTGGTTAAGTCCTGTTGGTAGTAAGTAGCACAGACATTGGTATATTAGCTTAGAAGGCAAAAGTCGCCAATATATTAGAGATACTACATTGGTAGTAATTGTGCAAGCTTGCTCAATACAATGATTGGGCTTTTTGCGTCTGTGGTATAATGGCTAAACTGTGCTAACGACGGTCTAGTTTTCGTAGCCTTTAGCCGAAAATAAATCAGCTTACTATGTTTGTTGAGTGCTAAAAATAATGCTTATGCAAAAGAATCTGGTTCCCAAACTATAATGGGTAGACCAAACAGTCTTTTACCAACTTGGCAAAAACTTAAACCATTGGTACCTAGAATTTGAGAGGAATATTTGACATTCCGTGTTTACAGTGTAAGTGAATCTTGTAAACAATAAAATTATTATATTGTGATAAAAAAGTGCAGTAATTACAAAAAAGGCTAGAAATTTATGGTAAAAAATAATGGTAAAGAATTGGTTAGTTTGTGTGTCAAATTTGGTTTATTTATATCATTAAGTGATTTAAGCAAAAATTTATTCACATATTTTACTATTTAGTCAACCAAATTTGTCTGTTTGCACAGGTTTATAACTACTTAACTACTCGCTACCCTACTAGACTACTCGCCCTAGCTTGAACAACTAAATAGTAACTGACTGGAATGATATCGTAAGCTTTAAAAAAATAACAAGCAACGTAATAGTATTTTACGTTGTAAGTCCGATAAGTTACTTGTAACAGTAAACGTTGAACATTATGAACGAGGCCAAAATAGATGCCGAGTAAAGAATGTCTAAACGAGTATCTGCTATATGTACTACCGGATGTGTATTTTGATGCATTTTACTTCATACTGCAAGTATGTATTTCAAAATAAAAAATTCTATTATTTTGCGAAAATTGTACCACTTTTTGTTCTGCATTAATTGTCAATACTATTGTTTGTGAACATTGAATATATTAGATTTTATTTATTATAACAAAATGGTCCGTTATGTTATAACTTGCATACTCCAATTGATAGTGTAATCAAATCACTCACATAACACCTATGTTATATTTACAATTTCAAACGTAAACTACGCAATTTTAAACGTTTTATGAAACGTTTTAGTTACGTAGTTCGTTAAGTCTTTTTTTTGCGTAGAATTCCCGCTAATACAACATCAAATACTATATGAAAATTTATGTAAATAAACTACATACAACGTAAAATGTACGCATAACTTACATTTAAAATACATTCAAATTTTACATCAATTATTTACGTTTTATTTACACAAATCTATTGATTAGTTATTTATTTATTTTAAAATGTAATATAAAATAATAAATTTAAGGTACAACTTGACATAATTGATATTTGGTAAATTTTCAAATATCAGTTATGTCATGTTGCCTTTAAGAAATCAAACAATTATTTATATTTTATTATCATTTTAAATTTTGTAATAGCATTTATCGTGTTTTACATCACTTTGCGAGCGTATTCTGCTGTTAAAGTAAAACCTACTTTGCTTTATAAACTAAGCCTCAAAAAAATGCTTTGTTACGGAAATACAAAGTGTCAAAGTTTCTTTAAAAAATTATAATTTTGTTAATATTTCCAAAACTATTTGAAGTTTTTAATAAATTTTTGCAGGGTTTTTCAGTTAGCAGCGGTACGTGTTCTACGCTAAACATTATCTTTAGTTTGGATATTTTTAAAGAAAATAGTGATATATGCCACTGTTCTTAAATAATTTTGAAAAATGATTTTTTAATTGAGCAAAGAGAGACCAGAGTAAAAAACAAAAGTTGAAAAAAGCTTTTGTACTATTCTGATTTGATTTAATAAAAAAACTTTTAACTGAAGAGAGAGAAAGAGAGAGAGAGAGAGAGTGAGAGAGAAAGAGAGAGAGAAAAGTTCAAAAAAGTGTTTGTTTCCAAAATTATCCTGGAGAAGTTATTTGAAGTAGAGGGAGGGGGGACAGGAGAGAATAATTTTAGTGTGAAATTTCTAGATTAAAAAAATAGGAAAACGGCTGATAGTATGAAGTGATAAAAGCTGTAAATGTGCCAAGAAAAGTTATATTTGTGGGTAAAATAGCAAGCAGTATGAAGGCACAATTATTATTGGTAATTAAATGACATGATATAAATATAGCAAAAAGTAATATTATAATCTTTAATTAAAGATAAATGTAGACTTAGTTTTAAAGGTGAACATTTGGAGCAGGTAATAGTCTATTTCAAACCGAGGCAAAGTTTATAAATCGAGCGGTAGGCGAGGTTTATAATTAATTGTCCAAGGTCTGCATGGGCACTTTCTTAGCAAGGTTTAAATATTATTTTTGAACAAACGGCAGAATTTTGTTGTAAAAAAACAAGATTTATATTTCTGCCTGACAAATTAGGTGGCGTTAATTTTCCCACTAGGTGGGAAAAGTGAACTTTCTCACCTCAATTGAAGTGCTCACAGCCTACCTACCTAACCGGTTGTGGAAAATAGATATTTTTGCTCACCTAAACTGTAATACAAATATAACAGTTGTCTGTCAGTCGTAGCTAGGAAGATTTTTACATACTGTGTTGTAAAGAATGCGCGGGAGTACTGCAAAAACTGCATAAAACACTGGGCATATACAGATATTTGGGAGAAATGCCTTATTTATCATAATTAAATTTATGCATCAAAAATTACTTTACATCAAATAACTATAAAATAGTGTTTGATTTAATTGAAAACTTTAATATTCTAATTCAAAAACTGCCATCTGTTGGCGAAAGCTACAACTGATTTAATTTTTATTAAAATTAATAAAAAATATTTCAACAAGCTTTATTTAATAAGACTTGTCGGATAAAAAGTCACAATCAAACAAATAAAACAACTTTTTGTATATTTTATCACGAAATTCGTGATAAGATATATAAAAAGTTGTTTTATTTATTCAAATGCAATATCACATAGTAAAGGATACCACCATTTATACAAATCTTTGCAGCGCTCCAACTAGTAAGGCACTTCTCCTACGGGCTCGTAAAGTAAATAACTGTTTTAGGCGGCTATATCTGAAAATCAATGATTGGATTCCGAAAGTAGGCATTTGCATAAATAAATAATTATTGTGATAAACAAATAACTATTGTCTATTTAATAAGAATGCGATTCCGTTTAAAAGAAATGTGAGTATCATTGAGACAAAGTAACATTTTTATTATTTTACAACTACATTTTTTTATTCAAATTTCTCTTAATTACTTACATTATACATCAAATGTGCATCAAATTTAAAAAAATGGAGTATTTTTGGACACCATCTGACATTACTATAACATTACCATCAGAATCTGGCCCGCTAGAAAAGGACGTAAAATTCAATCACAAAGTACGTAGGGCAATATCTTATTTAAGCTCCGCAGAAAACTAGCAAAGTAGCGAACATCTGGTGTTAAATTTTGAACTGCTCAAAAACAAAGCCCATGTGATCAATGTTATTGTAAACAGTCACTGTCATGGCGGTTTTTAAAATAACCTCTAAAGGCTAAATTTTCATAAATCGGTATATGACAACTCTAGTATTTAAGTCAGTAATGCTAAATCTAAATTTATTACTAACGCTAAATCGGTTCCATAAAATCGCCATAATAATATACTCTATGTTTGTTCGCATCCTTAATGAAAATGTGACAAAATGAAATGACATTAGATACGTACTTGCCTTTCAGCGAATCGACTTTAGAGATATATTTCCATTTATAATTATGAACCAAGCATCGAGTCGCTTTAAAATTTTTGACGAATTAAATTTAACATGTGCAAACAGTATGCCATTTATTTATTACCTACTTGAACTAATCTATGAAATAACAAGTAGCTTTTCCCTAAACGTTATTTTGAAACACATGGCAACTTGAGTAAAATAATATAAAACGCATAATTTGCAAACAAATCTAATTAGTTTAAATAGTTATGAAAAACCCGAAATGATTCTTTATTTTATTATTTTTGATAAGAATATGCGTAGTATAATTCAATTCAAAAACCATACGAATGACGTAAAATCACGTCCAAAAATCTGAAACATCCGGTATATGTATCCAAAAAAAGATACACAAGAAGAAACGTCACGTCATCGCTAATACGTATTGTAAAAACAATCGTATACTGTGAGAACAATGTTATATTTCTAGTCATGTAAATAAAACGTAAATTATACAGCGTTACAACAACGTTTTTATTATTTGCATATTACTGGTCTTTCAACCGCTACGTCCTACCATCGAAGTCGGCTTACAAATTATTAAATGTGTATCAAAATAAATTAATTGAACCGATTTCTTTACATTGGTATATATATATATATTTATATATATATATATATATATATATACAGACAAATATTATTAATTGGATTGTCAATTCGATATATTGATGTTGATTACTCTGAATTCCACTCATTGATTTTACATCTTTTTTCTTTTTTTGCGAGTTTAAGTCCACATATACTTGACGCGTCTGTGTTCATATGCACTTGCCGCGAAAAGGAGAGAAGATATACAATCGATGAGTGGAATTAAGATGGAACAACATCAATATAATGAAATAGAATTTGACAATCCAATTAATAATATTTGTCAGTGTCAGATATATAACCCCATATTAATGTAAAGAAATCGGTTCAATTAATTTGATACATTTTGAATAATTTGTAAAATGAAGTTTGCGATTGTGTTACTGGACTTACTGCTTACAGTGCCAATCGAAAGCGAACAACGCGCGGCGCCAATGCGTTTACTATTAATGTTACATGTATGTTGTGTATGTAGTAATCATAATTTCAGGTTTATAAAATGTTTGGTGTACCAATAAATTAATGAATTTAGAATTATATTTACTTTTAAAATAACACATTAATTATAATGCGGCAAATAGAAATATATAGTTAGTGCTACTTAGTAATAGTAATATTAATTTTTTGCTAAATTTATAGTTACTTGTGCTGTTCGATATTTGATGTCCTAATATGGTAGAATTGTATAATGTTCATTTTGAAAATTATAAAAATTAAAACTCCACAAATATACAGTAAAATTTCCGTTAAGCGGACACTAACGGTGCAACTAATTTTGTTTGCTTAATGGCGGTGTCTGCTTAAAAGAAAATTAGATAGATAGAACTTTTCAAATAAGGTGTCAAGTGGGTCATCTCGTTTAAATTTTTTTAACGGTCCTTATTGGACGGGAGTAGGGACAGACATGCCAACTGTGTATTAAAGACAATCCCTTTAAAATAAAAATTGACATGTTCCAGGGTTCTTTAATGTTTTGCTTATTTCATATTATTTTCAGAAATAATCATTTCAGACTGCATAATTAAAAATTTAAAAAAAATTGGCACCGCTGAATTACCGACATAATAACCTTTCATATGAGATATTACAAAGTGGGTCCCATTTAAAATTTTTGAAAGGTATATTGGAAAGAAGAAGAAAAGAAAGTGACAGACATGTCAACTATATGTCAAAAATGTCCCCCTCAAAATAGAAATTGACGTGTTTCAGGATTTTTGTGATTTGTGAGATACCTAAAGTGGATACTTTAGAAGAAAACACCCTGTTT
>JARJEC010052360.1:0-38480 GCA_030264575.1 Tachinus sp. AB-2021 | reverse complement strand
TCGATATTGTTTTTTTGCAGCTCCAATTGTATGGTCTCGTATTGTCTTTGTGACTTTCCAAAACCTTTCTTCATGTCTGCTTTTAAATTCATAATCGCTTTTAGTAATTTGTCCATTTCTTGGCTCGTTTCTGCTTTTTTTAGTGGCGATCTTGCTACCAGTTTGATTTTCTGGAAAACTCCTTCTCAATATTTGTTGCTCGTTTTGATGCTTGTGTCTTGGACTCTCCTTTTGCCTTTATCGCACATTTGATATAATAAATTTATACTGTATTTATACTGCACTCAGGCGCCAGCTAATAATAAACATAATAATATATTTGAATCAACCAGTACGACCGATGTTGAATGTTTTCAAGGCAAACGTTAGGCACGATCAGCACTTGGATAGGTGATCGCATAACACCGCCATTCGGCGTTGGGAAACAATTAATAGCGCTCTAGATATTGGAGGAAAATTTCTAGAGTAACAAGCCTTAACTTAGCACATACATAACTACATAATCACGGCTGAAGGACCTCGAGGTCGTTTTCCAGTTGGGTAAAACTCAACAAATACAAATACTATATTTGAATCAATCAATCATCAGTTTGAAGTATCACTAGATATTTCTTTATTGTTTTACTCAGATAAATACCAAATAAATTTCATATGGTTGTGCGGTAAGCATATCACCTATTCAGACTTCAGCACGCAATGAACTTGACAAGTTATTACATTTCAACTGATTGTATAATAAAAATAAGAAAAAAAAATTGAAAACAGTACTTTTAATCAAAACTTGAATGTAAAACATATTTATTAGTAAAACTTAAAAAAAAACAAAAAAACCCAATTAAACCAAGTAGGTTGGGTTTTATTAAAAAAAACTGGGTTTTGCCAACCCTGGTTTTAATTCATAATGAAGCAAACGAGTTTTGAAGTTTTTGCTTTTAATGGAGCTATGCATGATGACATCTCAAATCTACTGTACAAATAATTTCTAACAATAAATAGAGACCAAGTAGTGGGCGGCCATAGGTCACAAATAAAAGAGAGGATCTGTATTTAGCCTAATATGACCGTAGACATTTATGTAGTAATTTGTTTGCCCTTAAGAGTACCCAATCTACTTCCACAATACTGAGATACCCATTTTCAATTATCACATAAACGTATGGATTGTTGGATATTTTGGGTCGTAATTACAGATGAAATAAGAATTGAACTTGTGAGTTATGGCAATAAGCAAAATGTTTACAGAGTCTGGTTGCCCAGAAAGACAAAATTTTTCCTTAAGGTTGTACCCTACGAAGGAGGAAACGGTCAATATTTACCGCCGTACTCCGTTAATTTGATTGCATCAGAGCATTATAAACTGTCTATATTGAAAATGTTATCAGACCCATTATTTATCCTTTGCTCAACAACGCCAGGTCACATCGCGCAAGAACGGTGCAACTGGCACTTGAACAAGGACATATTACTGGGCTAGACAGGCATGCTTTTTTCTCCAGATATAAATCACATAGAAAACATGTGAGGTTTCATTTTTAAAGCAGTTCAACCCCATTATCCCATGCGAAAGAGTTTGCTGCAGCGGCTATGGAGGAAGGAATAACATTTCTCAAGAAACTGTAAAACTGTGAGGCGTGTCAATGTATTACCTTTGAATATCTGTTACTATATACTAGTTCTATGGTATTACTTGTAGTATTACCAAAAATCGGACTAAGACATATTGACTATTGATTAAGTTTTAAGTCATTGTACAAATAAATTCACTTTTTAAAATATTAAATTTGCTTTAAAAATGTTATTTTTGTTCTAGTGTCTTTTAACAGTCTCAATTTAAAAAGTTTTTAGTACAATCGTATTATAAAATATGATAAAGTAGAATATACTAAGACCTAGGTAGGTCCAAGACTATCAAAAGTGTGTAATACACATATTAAATAAATATTAGTAATATTGCTTATAATCAATTATGTATTATTATTATAAATATTATAATCAATTATTCATAGTAAAAAACTATTTTAACTATTATCACTATTATTTTAAGTTTGATCCGTTTATCATCACTTGATTTTAATGTTCGTATTACAATAAGTGCATATTTGGTTGCCTATTAATCAATTACTTATTACACGATCCGTTAAAATATACATTGTTGTTGAATTAATATATTTTGTTATGTGTTATTTTGTACGGTATTAATACAAACTGAGAATAGATTGAAAAAAATAATTTAAAAAATTAAATCTTATAAAGCAGACCCTGTTTCTTAGGAAGACCTTGATTCACTCAAATTCAACATCGGCGCCGTGGCTTAGTTGGTTAAAGCGCCTGTCTAGTAAACAGGAGATCGGGGGTTCGAATCCCCCCGGGGCCTGAATCTGGCAAAATGCCAAATTCTATTTTTTGCATTCTTTTATTTATATTCTTTTTTTTGTTGTATTACAAAATTATTAACCGAATTTTTAACTTTAATCGGTTTTTAAGTTATTTGTATGCATTTTATAAATACAAAAGTTATTGATTCTAAATTGTTTTACATTCAATAAGGTTAATATTAATATTAATAATAATTAAATATGTTGGTATTATTAAAGATATTGCTTTATCATGTTTATATTTATGAACACTACTTTGTATTATATACTAATTCGTACAATATGCATAATTATTAATTAACTCAAAACCAACCAAAACAATGTAAAAATAAAACAAATAAAATAAATCGTATTTACACAAGAAAAGAATGAAATATTTTAACACAATTATTATTATTATAATAGTACCAACTCATTAAATTTTAAAAAGACATGGTATGCAACTTGTGTTACACTTAAGAAAACCAAGTTGCTTCTCATTACATCATTCAATTATCTTTTCAAGAAATCTCTTCCAGCTTGTTTTTATAATATAATTTATAATACATTAATGAAAAAATTATTTGATAATCCTATAATTATTAATTTTTTAACAGGTTTTTAATATTTTGTTTAGATTGTGTTGATAATATCTTTGAACATCTATTGACTATATGTTTGTTTATATTTTTACATTATTGCCCCGATGCCGATGGCTTGTCATAGCGGGGTTTTGATGGGACCAACAGCTTATAAGGTGACTTCCGAACCACCATTATAACTATATTAAATCCAATGATAATACTTTCCTGCATCCATCATGATTATCATATTATAATAAATACCAAATCAATATTTAATTTATATATAGATAATCCGCATGCAAATTTGAAGAGCCCTAGAAGAAGATGTATGGATACTGCGCTTATAACAGAGCACCAAGTAAGTTGTAGCAAAGGAAAGGGAAGCTTGTAGCTAGTAGTTAGTGGCAATATTTATTGAACTTGAAACTAACCAATTTTTTTATACAAAATTTAGTTTGTAGATAGCAATTAAATACTTATACTTATTTTAATTAAATAAAATTGTTAGACGCTTTCTTATATATAAAAAACAAAATGGAATGTCACTATATGCAACCAAATACACAATGCAAAATTAGTTGCCTATCCCCAGAATTGAAATAAAGAATTTTATCATTTTTTGGGGAAATCGTCATTTCTATAACATTTCCTTGCTTATTTACGCGCAAGGGAAGTAAATTTTAAAGACTAGTCTTACCGGACTTAACTTTACAAGACACTTTTATAAATTATTTATTGAATTATATATTTGGTACTATGTAAATAAAATAAAAAATTTTGTTCAATTTAAAAAATTGTTTGAATTGAATTTTAAAATTAAGATTTTTTTTTATTCCCGAAAAAAATTAATACATAGCGTAAAATAAATGACTCCAGACTTTAAAATACTAGACACAAAGTGCTTCCTATTTCAACATAGTTCCTTGATCTAGTAATGTGTCATTTTCCTGACTTTTATGTAAATATCTATTAATATATCACAAACAATAAGTAATTCTGGAATATAACAACAATGTATAGTTGATAGAAAAGATAATAAATATAAATTCCAGAAATGTTATAGATTAAATTATTTAGTATTCAGCGAATATTATAAAATACTATTTATTGCACTTAATCTACAAACTGAAACATGTAATTATTGATAAAAATTAGCATCAGTTATTATATACTTTCTTATCGTTATTATTATAAACTAACAAATGATTGGTTGGTATGGAAGCATTATTATCTCGCAGCAATAAATTATTCTCCTTTTCCTTAATAATTTGCCTGAGCCGTTCCACCTCCTGCTCATGTTTCTCTTTCATCGTAGTAATGATAGAATCTTGTTCTTGGATGCGTTCCTCAACTGTCGATAGTTCTTGCCAGGCTTCTTTTTGAACAGTCTGATAATATTTTATTATGATTGTAAATTATTAATATTTTTATGACTTTCTAAAAGTTCAACAAACCTTCAGTTGATTTCGCAATAAATCCATCCTGCTGGCGATGTCGGTGCCGATCCTTTTCACGGCCTTGTTCTCCTGCTGACGTTGATTTAGGGCTTTTAATAACGACTCCTGCTCGCCCACTAAATCTTTTGCGAACCCCATGGCCTTGTGCAGCTGTTTTCTGCACGCCGACCGCGACAATTGTACTTCGTGGAGGCTGTGATCTAATTCTAAATATTTCGTCTCCGCCTTTCTAAAACACAATCTTTCCTGGTCAAATTTTGAATGCGCAAACGATGCGCATTTTGGGAAGCAAATCAAAGTATTGATAATTGATAGATGATTTAAAATATTTTGAAAATATTTTCTATGGAAGAAATTGCAAAATGCAAAAATTAATTGAAACTTTGGGAAAGAAATAGAAAATTATTGAAATTAAGCTTCAATTACTTAATGTGTTTGTCGTAGTTCTTTAATTTGTTTTCCATTTCCGATTTTTCAACATTCAATTCGTTGATTTTCTTATTCAACTCGTTCACTTGTTGTTTCAGCTGCTCCATGTTGTCGGACATTTTGCTTTTTTCATTTTCGTATTGAAGTTTCAATTCTTCATACCATCTGAGAACAATTTTGTTATATTTTAATCATGGTTCATAACACCAGAGATAGCAGTTAAAGAAGTAGCTACAAAAGTAATATGTGGTAAAAAATAATTTGCTTAAGAAATTGCAAAATGGTACTTGCAAAAAATTTGTATAGCGTTGCGACATAAAATGTTTTTGTCTAAAAATGCATTCAACACATTTTAAAGATAATTAAAAATATTACACTATATGAAAACTATTGCTAGTAGGTGTAAATAAGAAAAAATGTTTAAAAATGTCAAATAAATGTGACAGAATCTTCGTAAAATGTCAAGAAAATAGTCACATTATTTGCAAAATGAATCAAGAAAAACTTGTAATATATATATATATATATATATATATATTTACAAAAATATAGCTATATACTTAAAATTAAAAAATCTAAACATAGTATTTGTAAAATGTCGTAAAATATTTGGAAAATTATTTTTCTTCAATATTAAGAACTATATTGCAAAATGACAAAAAATACTTGAAAGTTATGTAAGTATATATTGGAAAATATTTGCAAAGTTTATGCATCAAATATATAATATGTTGTAAGTAAATATTACAAGAACTTTGTAAAATGTCAAGAAATGTTGAAAAATATACTCAGAAATAATTTAAATACATATTTATCTAAAGTAAAATTGCAATTTTGAAAAACATTGCAAAAATTTGAAAAAGATTTGAAAAAAATATTTTTAAAACTGTGCAAATATTTATAGAATTGTTCAATAAAAAAATTGCTTGTGATGTTTGTGTGACTAAGGTGCGGAAAAACTAAAATTAGTTATAACCAAAATTTCTGGTTAAATAATAGTTGAACAGGGAACAAAACTTAAAGAACTTGAATATTTTCTTGCCAAATTTCAAAATTTTGCAGTTGAATATATTCAAAACAACAAATAGATGATTTGTATAATATCTAAATAAGATTTTTTTCTACTCCCTTCTATATATTTCCGCTTTTATTCATACCTAACTGAATGGATATGTATTATAATAGATCTTCTTTTGTATGGATATGAAATTCGTTCCCAAACGTTTTTAATTAATGATAAATATATACGAGGCATACCCAGAAAGTAAGTTTCGTTATCTTCTTTACTGCGGCAGCGCTGTGATCGCGGTTTCGTGCATACGCGGCAGTTGTTCTGAGTCAAGGTAAAGTAGATGGCTCTATTGTGAGCTAGCTGTGTGCTGTGCGTGCTTTGTAGTGCTTGTTTAGAATGACGGCGCTGATTGAAAATCCCGCCGCTTGCAAAATCAATCAATGCAAATGTTTACTGTGAGGTGTTTAAAAAACGGCGTTATAGAGTACAGAGAATAAGCGACGAGGAATGCTTGCAAATTGTATTGTTTTGATTCATGACTATGCCCGACCTTTCACTATTGAATGTGACAAAACAACTCCTACATGGCTTTAGCTGGGATCTGTTTGGCCATCCTCCGTATAGCCATCACCTTGGCCCTAGCAAATATAATCTCTTTTTACCCTGAAATCGTTTCTTGATGGTCAACAATGGTGATAAGCTCAAAAAACAAGTTACCATATGGTAACAAAAACTCGTGCCGCGCTACGACAACTGCATACAAGATGATGGAAAGTATTTTGAAAAGTAGTTTAAAGTTTGTAGATTGTTTTGCAGTATATAGTTTTTCTGTATCTCTACTTGATTTCTTTTGATTGTCAAGCGGAACTTACTTTCTGGATATGCCTTGTATTTTAAACGTTAATTTAAATTGCATAATTGAATCAGAATTAAACTTAGTTCTGACTCACAATTCAGCGAAACTTCAGATGTCAAATATAATCTAAATTACTATTTTCATAGTAAAAGATTTATAATAATAAAAATTCTTCAAATTGCACATATATAATTAAAAGATAAAGTATATTCATTTAATACAAAATCGAGAAATCCAAAATATTAAACATAATTATTTATAAATATAAATACTGTAGGGATGACATGTGCACTTTTGCTAAGCTTTAAATATCAACTTTAACTGAATTTAACCCACAAGATAAATATAAAAATGTCTAGAAAAATATATATGTTCAACTCGAGTGGAAGCCCGTATCGCACTTAGACGTTTGGAGAACTCGCCTACGGCGTCATGCTCCAAACTCGTCACGTGCTATATGGGCATACTATCCATTCTTGTTGTCCAAACTACTATTTGAAAATGCATAAGAGATGATCGCTAATTATCGCAAAATACTTGCAAATAATAAATATTTCTCCTAATCTGCAACACGCGGTGTTGGAACGGTCCACCAACATGCCTGATGATTTAAAGCGTTTTTATTATTTAATTGCAGTAGTCTTTTAATTTTAGGTAACTTAAAATAAGCCGTGTGCATACATGATTGGAGGATATGCTCCAAATTTGTCGGAAAAAGTGTTGGTTTGAACGGACCTTTATGGTCATTCACACGGACAATCCAAACACGCCGTAATGGAATGGCGCGCTGACATGCCCGGTGATTTAAATCGTTAATAAATAGTTAAAAATACTGGTAAAAACTCTTTCCAAGCCAAATAGATTAATTTATCATAACGAAATCGAGGTGAAGTTCCTCAAACCCAAATTCAGAAAAAAGCTATTGATCTAAATTTAAAAAAACCTTCATTAATTAATATCAGATCTTAAAAAGAATACACTACATAATATTCTTATAAATAAAATTCTAGAATATTCTGCTAAAAAGATTAAAGCAAACCCATTTTGATTGGTTAGATGGGCGGCGCTAGGCAAAAGTGTTTGGAAAACTGTCGGAAAAAATGTCCGTGAGAATGGCCCTTTTATTGTATAAGTATTGAAAGATGTAGCAAAATCATTAAGATGGTTATGACCTCTACTATGTGGTACTTCATTATTACAAATAACTAAAACAAAAATTACTATGTTTTTGATCACAAAAATTTTATTTATTAAAAATAAAAATATTGGCGACTCGAGTTTCGACTTATGAAGGTCATTATCAAGTGACTAACAGTTACAGTTACAAGGTATACAAAACAATTAAAAAGAGGGGCGGATTAAAGGGTCACAGGTATACAGCAGACAAGTGGATTAGTGTTAAGGATTAAAAATAAAATGAAATAACAATAAAAATTAAATTTAAAACAATCCAAGATGAACTGATCCCCAGAGAACATTATCTAACTTAATTGATTTGCATTCCAAAACACCTCCAGTAGACTTTTCAATAATTAATTCAAAAATCTCCCTTGATTCTTTAATAGTTACAAAAGCAGATAAATCTAATTCAATTGTCATTTTAAATAAAAATCAATACATAGATAAAATTAATAAACTCATCGAATGATCCAACAGCAAATTATCAATCATAAATAAAAGTTATTAAAAAATACAAAATGTAATTTTTTTAAAATTTTAAAAATTTCAAATCATTAATAAAAATCTACTTGCCCCAAGACTTTATGATTTAAAAAAAACACATAAAACAGACCCCGACATTAGGTCGGTAGTTCCCTACATTAATAGTCTTTTATAAGTTGAAACTCGAGTCGCCTATATTTTTATTATTAATAAAAATTTTGTGGTTAAAAACATAGTAATTTTTGTTTTATTTATTTCTAATATAGCAAAATAATTACTAACTATATAGATATTCAATAAATATTCAAAAACGTTTTAAAACATCTTAAGATATTTCAAATGATGCAAAATGTTGCAAATATTTGTGAGTACTTGCGATCTATTACTATTCGTTAAATTAATTTGATTAAAGATAAATAGATAAAAGATATAATTACTTTTTGCATTCATTGACGCTGCTGGTATGTACAGAAATCGGAATGTATTGATTTCTCTCATTTTTGAAATCGTCTTGAGCATCAACCAGCGATTTATTCTTTTCTTTTAAAGCCACCACATCAGTTCTGCTTCTACTGTATTGTTCGTGGAGAACTGAATAATCGCGTTTTAGTTGTTCAACTGCAACAAAAACAATTAAAATATGTTACCCTATTTGTAATAACATTATAAAATAATAAATAATAAAATTAAACATATATAAAATTATATTAGAGATTATAATTTCAGTTAAAAATACACAATATTTACCTTTTTGTTCGTAACATTTGAGAATCTCTTCAATTTTATCTTGTTTCAAAGCACATTTCTTGATTAGCAAATCGTTTTGATCTTTGGTATTTTTCAATTCGATTTTAATACCGTCAATTTGTTCGATTAAAACTTTGCTGCATTCGGAATCTTCTGTTAATTTGAGGTGTAAACTTTCATTTTCTTTTATGATATCTTTAAGTCGCAGCATGAATCCAGCCAATTCAGACTCGTAACTTTCGATAATTTCATCTTTTTCTGATATTGTTTCTTGATACGCATTTAATAAAGGGCCTAGCGTGTGCGAGTTTACTTTACCCCAAGCTACTGGTGTGTGGGGATGATCGTAATGGCTTTCACCCAAACCTAAATTTTCTATTGAAACATTCAGATTGTCAGACGATTTATTAATTGGGATTTTATTTACGTGCAACTTCTGTTGATATTTTTCCAATTGCATGTTCAACCTGTAAATTACATTTTTTAACATTGCACAATCTTCGTGTTGTTCTTGATTTAATTTTTTTAAAGCAGTATAGTCGCGTTTGCACTTATCTAGATGCTCCCCCAATTCAATACAATTAATGCAATCTTTCGGTTTGCTAAACTCATCCATTGCGTTATTATATTGGTTGATTAAATCCTCATATTGCAGCTTAATTTGATTGTTTTGACCGGCCAATTCTTCATTGGCATTTAAAACCTGATTGAGTTTGTCTTTAAGTTTGCAATTTTTTTTATTGAGATGTTCCTGTCCTGCTACCAATTGCACATTTTCGTTTAACAATCTTTCATTTTCTTTGGTTAAAAATTTGCGACTGCTGGATCTGCCAGCAGTTTCAATTTCAATATCCCCATCGTTGCCAATATATCTATTTTTTCTGGCATTAAAATTGGCGCTGAATGTTTTTATTGTTTCGGGTTTGTTGTGGATGGGAACGTCTAGCTTCCTGTTGCGTCTCGGTTTGACGGGGATTTCCTGCATGTTACTTCCTTCGTCTGAATGCAGTATCTTGAAATAGGGCAGCATTTTTCTTCGGTGTTGTCATGGTTTATTGCTCTTGAATCGATTCAATTAAAATATAATTATCGTTACCTGATTTTTGTGTATCGATTCAACTGGTTGTGGAATCGATACGTCTTTAGCGACGGATTCTGTGTCACGTTACTGACATTGTTTTATTTTTTGGCACTTTTAATGGTGTAAACATGTAATGCGGGGCTTTGTTTTGCAGGTGCGTTGTTATAGTTACGGCCGTGTTACCTGGGGCATGAACCTGATCTCTGCAGGTGTGCGTGAATTCCGAATGGTAGCAGCAGATGGCGTTTATTTTGAATTAAATATAAAATTTATATAAATAAAGTTTTAACTAAATAAAGATTGTTAAAGGTAAAAGTAAAATAAATTAAAAAAAACTCAAAATTTTCACTTGCATAAATAAAATTTGATCCAATCCAAACAAAATTAAATCCAGCAAATAAAACATTTGAGAGAAAGTATAAACACGATTAAATACAATTAATATAAAAAATGTCGCTCTTAAAAATAATATTTTATTTGTTTTTATTATTTATATTGTCATTTTTTGAATATTTTGATTATTTGGTTTTTGTTTTCCATTGATTCAATATTTTTCAATTATTGCTTTATTAATTCTTTGTTTATTTTGTTGTATTTTGTTTGTTTATTATGCATATATAATTATTTTTCATTTATTAATTCTTTTAAATAGTCCGTTTTTAATGCGTTGTTTGTCATATTTAATTTATATTTGTTTATAATTTATTTTTCATTTACATCCAAAAAAGGGAAATTATAATTTTGGATAAAAATTAAAAAATTAAAAATGTATTAATATATACTTTTCAATATTTAATAACAAGTTTATTATATAAAAGTTATAAATTGAAAATTTGATTATTAACGCAGAATAAAAAAGAATTAAAAACATTGTAATAATTTATACATTTTTCAAATATTCAGCAATTATTTCATTTGGTATTTATAATATTTGTTATCAAAATATTCACATAAAAAATATATCAACGGATTATTTAAAGTATTTTTGTCGAAGCAACAAATATTTGAAAAACTCTATATTTCACATCAATCTTTTTCATATTTTGTGGCAGTCAATCATGCAAAAATTATTTAAAACAGGGTTCAGCAACCTTTTTTTAGATAGTGTGCAAAATTAATGAAGTTTTCACGGCCGAAAATACAATTAGGTATATTACTTAAAATAATAATATTTATTAACAAGTTTTTTTTATACAAATTTTGGGCAAAATTTATGCATAGATTTTTTATTTTGTTTTAAGAAGTTAAGCAAACAAATTTTAAAGTATTTTTAACTTGTTAAATTAAAAAATAAAAATATATAAAAAAGTTAATTAGACCTTCCAATTATTGAAGCAATATTATAGTTATATAAAGTTTCTTCTGCATAATTGTTGAAATGTTTTATAAATTACATAAATATGTTGTTTTAATTATTTCATTATTATAATTTTGAAAACAATGTTTACTATAATTATAAATTTAATAACATCTCAAATATTAAATTGTAACAAACTATCAAGATTATTTTATAAGACTTTATCAACAGTGGTGCATCCAGTGGAGAGCCAAAGGGGCTGTTGCCCCCTCCCTCCATATTTGCTAAGAAGTTTTTTGGTACCGAAATTACTGAAACACATAATAATTATATTATATGCCATTAATTATCATCATTATCAGTTTTGCTATTTGGAAGTTCCACGTGCATTTGCTACAGTTTTTTTATAACTGCATTGTTCTTCATTTCACTATAGCTTTCTTGTTTCGTTTAAATATAGGTAATCAACTTATTTTTGTGTGTTTTACATCGCCATTTCTTGGATCACCTTTTCAATACAGAATCTCTTCTTACATGCTACATGTATCTTATCCTATTTATATGATACTTAGTTATTGCTCGCCTACTCCTGTGAACAATTCTTCGGTCAGAACATTATCTTACCACTTAATGTAAAATAATCTCTCGTAGAACCACATTCAAATGCTTCTATAATTTTTTTAAATTTCTGTTTCTATAGTCTAAGTTAAATCCATGTAGAAGAACACTCCAACGATGCGAGTATATTTTACAATCCTTTTTTTCAGTTTATATCTAATTTGCTAATCAACATCTTGTTCTTTCTTCTAAAGTTTCCTTTTCTTACTTTTTAGACTTTTAGACTAGAAAAATCCGTCATTATAAGACTTAAATAGTCACTGTCCGTTTATCTGCTCATGATAAACCACATGTTCTATTTATTTCTTTCCTAAACCTTTCTTTAATAATTATAATATCTATTTGTTGTATGTTGTATTTTTCCACCCAAGTGGCTTAGTAGTTAGTGTGTTGACTGCTGTTCTAGAAATCCCGAGTTCCAATCCGGCAGCCGTTACTAGGAGGGTCAAATTTTTCGGATTAAGAAAGCACACCTTTTTTTGGATAGCAAAAAAGAACCGTAGGTCCCGTGTACTGGCTAGATGTTGCGTGCAACAACCCATTAATTTAGGTTAGAATTCTTGTAGCAAATTCCCTCTGTCGTCAGTGATAGGACCCAACTAGATGATAGAAATAGACCAACGTTAATTAATGCATTAAAGAAAAAAAGATGTATTAATCTCCAAGTGCCTCCTCTTCAAGTATAGAGATTTTTCTCGTAGATTGTAAATTAGGTGTTGTAGTTATTAGTTTTTTTTATTGTACAATTCAATCTTTTGCCTCTTTCATTTTTCTATTCAATCTTATACTTGCCTACCACTCTTCCTACACTACTTATCTAGGTAATTCAAATAATGAAAATTTCCAGTATCATAAAACTCTATTCTATAAATTAATATAATTATTTTATTTTCAGCAAGCTTCTTTTCTATAATGTTATGGACAGAACTGATCAATTTTTTTATACCAATTTCGACAGCAATAGTAAGTCCAACATGTGATTACATACAGGAAATGTCAATTGGGCAAGATTATTACATTTATAGTCCAGACTATAGCAACTCTTATCCAGCAGGAAGTAACTGCAGATGGGTAGCCAGAAGTCCTCCTAATACAAAAATCAATTTGGTATGCTCTGAAATAAATCTTCCATCGGTGAGAAAATTTTATTGAAAATTTATTTATTTTATTATCTAGTATCGGCCTTATTCTGTCAATAATAAGACAATATTTGGTTATTTTAAATTATATTGAAGAGCTGCTCATATCACACATCACTGTTGCCTTTAATTAATTATTCTTTTTATTCTCTTCTCACTCTAGACAAATTTAATCAGTTTTTATTATAAGATAAAATCAACGACTACAACAACTATAATTATAAATTTACAATATAAAATCTATTAATTGATATAATTAAACAAATATTTATAGAGTACTGATTGTGTTATTGATAAACTATCAATATCGTTGAGTGGTGATGTGAACTTCAATGATGCCCATCATTATTGCGGGAAAGGCACTTTAGACCAAGTATCATACTCCAATGCAGTGTCTGTTGGTAAGTAGTATATTTTATTTCCATATTGTTGTTACTTAAAAATGTAAGTATCCTTGGAAAATATATATTAAATTGATTTTATATAGTAAATGTGTGTCAAAATAAAACTGATCAAGATAAAATACTTTGATCGTGTGTGGTGTGTATTGGTTTTTGGGTTGTGAGTATTGAATTCTGGGTCGTAGGCATATTTAATGTAAAAGTTATAACACCAGAAGTATAACTTTTCTTACGACTACATTTTATCTAAAATTTTCATTATATGTCTGAGTGATTTACATTAAGTATTGTTAAATGTATCTACGACACAGAATTTACTACTCACAACCCACCAACCAATACATACCACACACGATCAAAGTGCTTTATCTTGATCTATTTTAATTTTTTTTTTTAAGTTTTTTAAGTTTTATTTTAACTCACATTTCATTATAAAAAATCAATTCAATAAGTAATAATTTAGATTAGCTTTATATTATAAATGGAGAATATAATTGTTAGAATATTAATTGTTATAAAAATTTATAGAACCAACAGTTACTATGTGATACAAAATTCTGTGTTTTATCACAATTTATTTAGTCTCACTGTGTCAGCGACTGAATCTCAGTTTGCAGCAAACGTTACAAAACGTTTGCAAGTGCAAGTGTAAAGAAACTGTGAAAAAAACATAGTAGTTTTAATTCTAATCTTAGAATAACTGTTAAGCCTATGACTATTGCCTACCAATAACAAAATTAAATATCAATTTTCAATATTATAAAATAATATAAATAAAATACTTTTATGTATTTTAAAAAATTTATTTTTAAATCATTAGCTAAATAATATTCAAGCAAAGACAAAAACTTGCAAATTAGTTACTAAAGTTAAACTATTATAGTAAATTTATTGTCTAATAAGTGACTAAGCATACAATGAAATATTATTATTGAATAAATATTCAAGCAAAAATTTTTAATATAGCTCAAACACATAAAAATATTTATAAATTTTTATTAAAAAATGTGCAACCATATTGCAGGCCTCGTCGCATCAAGTTATTATGGAGGAGGCCGTTTTGCATGTAAAGTACGAGCAATAGGTTTGGATGGTCCATCAACACCACCACCAATTACAACAACAGCCAGCCCAACAAATTGTGATTGCGGTTGGAGACAACAGGTAAGTCAATTGCTACAAATTTAACAAAATAAATTTCATTACAAACCAATCAAAATTTTATAGCGTCGCATTGTTGGAGGCGTTGAAACTGGCGTCAACGAATACCCGTTCATGGCGGCCTTAATTAATTTAAATATTCGACAATTATGGTGCGGTGCTGTAATCATTTCTAATAAGCATGGACTGACTGCAGCACATTGCTTGGATAGCGGAGCTACCAATTTTGCAATGTTGGTTGGAGACCATGACCTTACTAATGGTAATATTTTATTTCTTTTAATCGACTAATTTAATTATATTGTAATTTTAGCTTCTGAATCTCCGGATGTTGCTCTTTATGTGCTGGATTTCTACCGTATTCATAGTTACTACAATAGCAAAACTAAAGAAAACGACATTGCAATTATTACTACGCAAAACCAAATAAATTTTAATGATAATGTTGGACCAATATGTCTGCCGTTTAGATATACCGATACTGATACAGAAGGATATTTAACTACAGTATTAGGTATGTACTAAAAGTCCTCGTTGTAATTAAAAGGTATCTGATTTAAATATAAATATTGGTAAATTGGTAGGCTGGAAATTGATATTAAAATTTAGAGATAAAATGATCTATAAGGAAATATTTGCATTATAGACAAATTTTTATTTTTAAGGTTGGGGTACTGAAGAATTTACTGGACCCACATCAGATGTTTTGAAAGCTGCAAATCTCACAATAGTAAATAATCAAGACTGTCAAAGAGCACATCCAAGTGAAGTAATCACTCCGACTCATATATGCACCTATGGTTATCGTAAAGATGCTTGCCAGTATGATTCCGGAGGTCCTGTTATATGGTGGGATTGGACCACTAGAAGATTTAGTGTGTTAGGTATTATTTCCTATGGTTTTGGGTGCGGCTCTGATAGACCAGGAATAAATGCAAGAGTTACATCTTACATGTCTTGGATTATTAGGCAGACAATAGGTAATACATTAAAAAATATAAACATATTTTCACAGAAAGTCAAAATAATTAACTTTCTGTACAACATTTAACATCTTGTTACATTTTATAAGCATTTTCTAATAATTTACCACATTTTTTACATTCATTTTTTAATTAAATGGTAATTTTTAAGCTGCACAGTTTTTACTGCTGTAACTGACCCGGCTAATTTGGAAAAAGTCTTGAATTATATTTTGATGTTCAGATGACGTTCCAGTTATTCTAATAAATGAAGCAACGAAGGAAACTGGAAGGAAAAAGGAAAGAGCAAAGTTCGAAAATTTTATAGTGACCCTCATTATAAAATTTTCGAGGGGCTAAAACCAACCCAACTCAAACTAAGACCCTATTTAGGTTTAAGATGACAACAAAAACAGAAGAAGAAGCTGTTGAAACTCAACTATACTAAAAAAAGAAAAGTTTTGACCTGTGCATGTGTCACATGGCAACATAACTGCTGTAGTATTTAATTACACATAAACTCTACACTTTAAGCTTCTTATTGTTCTTGAAAAAAAAAGGCGTAAAGTGTGCCCCTGTTATGAGTTTGCTACTAAATATACATCTTCACAAGTTTTTCGTATTTTTTTCTTCTGTTAATTTTAGAATTGTATATTATGTATAAAGTTAAAAAAAGAGATAATTCAAGTAATCAAGGTGCCCAAATAATTGCAACATCTTGAAATATCTTTCTACTTAAAAACAATTCCATTTATTTATTAATGCATTCTATTTCAAAACCACTTTTGATAACATATAACAGTGCATCGAACAATTCTAGAAGATTATTTTTTAAAACTTTAAAATATGTAAATTAATAGAATCCACCATTCATAATATAAGAGAAAATAAAATTACTATGTTTTTATATCATGATTGATTTACTCATACCGTGACTGCAGTTTTGACTAAACCTCAGTCTTCATCAGATGTTACAGAAAAATTTGTTTTTGATAACATCTGATGAAGACCGAGGATCAGTCAAAACTGAAAAAAAAATGTTTCTTTAACTTCTGATGAAGACTGAGGTTCAGTTAAAACTGCAGTCACGGTGTGACTAAATAAATCGTGACATAAAAATATAGTAATTTTATTTTCTCCTTTGAAATATGTTATTAATCAGATCGATAGATAGCACAAAAGGTCAGACTAAATACCAAATTCCAGCCAAAAAACTTAAAGTAAATTTTTACCAAAACACATATTCGACGAAGAATGGAATTGTACTTACTTATTGGTATTATTAAAATTTTGCTTGATAAGTAACACATTGCATGTAAAATTATTCCAAAAGCTCTTACAGATCTTGTACGTGGTACAGACAAAGCTGATTTTTTGGTAGATTTTGCAAAAATTTTTGTACCAACATCTATCTACTCCACTATCTTTAATTTAATATTTTTTGGTTGTAATCGTCCAGTGTATCAGGCAGATTCATGCTGGTGCAGTAAAATAAATCTTCTACATACAAGCAACCGTAACAGAACATCAGTCTTATTAGAATAAATTTATGCTAATTATTAAAGCTGCCCGATAGGCCAGTCAATGGGAATTTGAAATTACTAAATATATTAGGTTGCATTTTTTTTTAATTGTTTGCTAGAAAGAACTCTTCCAAGCCACAAACAGCAAAAATCTACCAAAATTTCATTGTAAATTACGAGATAAGTGTGATTTTTTATATCTCGGCTGATATTGGTTAGATTTACATTTTCTTTTTTTTATAAATGTACAGAAAAATATTTTGAATAACTTTTGTATGCATAATAAATTTTCATAAATTTCCAAGGAAAAGTGCTTTTCTATAATAGTTATAAAAAAATTTGAAACAAAAGTTGTAGGGTTTACCATTTCATACGAGTTTTGTATGAAAATAAATTTTGTGCCGCAAAAACTACTCACCACAGAGATATCATAGTTAAGGGTCGCTTTTGTTTGAAGGTCAAATTTGTTTATTTAAAAATGCAACAAAAGTTGTATAGTTTAAATTTTACACAACAATTATCGAAAAGCAGATAGAAAATATTGAGAAAACAAGTCGTAAACGCCGTTTTGGAAAGTTGTAAGAAAAAGTTTCATACAAAGTTATTCAAAATATTTTTCTGTACATAAAAAAAAACGAAAAATGAAAATCCAATGAATACTGCCGAAATATAAAAACCACCCTTTTCTCGTAACCTACAAGGAGACTTTGGTGGATTTTCGCGGTTCGGAGCTTGAATGAAAACTTTTTAGCAAGAAATAAAAAATAAATGCAACTTAATATATTCAGTAAATTTTTAAGACAGGTTTACTGGCCTACGAACTATTTAAAAAAAGTTAGAAAACACTTTATTTATCCACTTTTATTAGAAATACACAAAAGCAGCCGTTATTATTATTTTCAGTTCAACAAGCATAAAATACTTTGTTTATGATAAGGCACGTTCGTTTTTCTTTTCAATGTTTGTTTGCTAACGACACCTTTTAGCTTTTATAAAAAGTAAATACAAAACAGTTTTAAGTGGAAAAGTATTGTCTCTGTATTAACTCTGTTTATATCATAATATTCATTATTAATTAATTGATTTGCTTGTTTCAGATGTTAATTACTGCATCAAGTGATGATTTATAGGAGGACACATGTGATGGCCCATTGACTGCTCATATAAATACAAATTATTTTATAAACAATAAGAACATTTTTGTACATTTATATTTATTGATTAACATCCATATGAATTAAATTTAATTATTTATTTTTAAAAATATAGAATTTATTTTAAAATTTTAGCAACGTAGTTTCAAGAAAAACCGTGTTATGCAAAAAATATTACATGGCAGGTTTCATTTTTTTTGAATAATAATAATAATATAATGTAATATAATATTTAGCATTTTATACAATAAAAATTAAACTGTATTCAACTTAATCTCAAATGTTTTGTGTTAATGAAATTTTGTCCATATATTAAATACCTGCAATAAAAAAACACCACGTACTTTATTATTCTGCCTATTGATAAATAGTCATAAAGAGAAAAAGCAAAAAACACGGTAATGAGGAACAATACATGTAAACAACAATAACCCGAATAATCTAAGCAGTAATTTTAAAGCTAACACATTCAACAGATATCTGCTTATCTGTTAGTTACCAAATTTATTTATATATAGCACTGTTTTTTCGAATTATAAATGGTTCATTATCTATTGACAATGGAATGGTAATGTGTTAAAGTTTCTAATAAATTTTTGCTAGCTTTACTGTAATTAAGTAATCAAAAATGGTGCGAATTAAAGGTAAGTAATGTTTAATGTTTTTTATTTATAACAATTTTAAGAAAAGCCAATTAATCTATAATAGTACAAAAATTAATTTAAATTTTAGAGTTTAGAGGTTTAATAAATTTAAGGTTTAGAAATTTTTTATTGAATCGGAACAATAAAATCTTTTTTTTTTCTAATTATGACACTGTATAGCAAAATAATGATCGCAATTCAGTAATTTTTTGGAACAAGTTTAGGTAAATACAATTTGATTTTAAAGAATTTTCTAAATATCAAGAACAGAAATATTTAACAAAATTATAATGATAAGTATTAATTTGATGTTCCAAAAATGTAATTCTTTCCCGATTTATCCACTGATGGAATAGGAATAAAATAGTAATGATAAGCGATAGAACAGTTGAAAAAAGAACTGCAAAAGAAAATTGTTAATATTAAAAAAATATATGTTACAAATTTTTTTAAAATAGAATGTTTACATTTTGAATAAAATAGTAAATAATTTAAATGACCTTTAACTTAAATTTGTAAATGTTTCATTAAATATTCTGTTAATTTATCAACAACAAAAATACATCATAATTTATATTTTACTTATCAATAAACAAATACTTTTAATCTGATTGTTTTTATGTATTTCTATAAATTACAAATTATATTTCTAATGATGTCTACTTGCAATAAAATATACCTATATGCCGTCTTACAAAATATTTTTATTGTTAGCTTAGCTATACTTAGTGGATATTTATTCCACTGTCTGTCAATAATAATTAATAGATGTGGTTTTGTACAAATACAATCAGTAGAATAATCTACTGTAAATATTGGCATAATTACAAAGTATTTAACAATAAGATACATGATCATATGTATAACCAATTTTTAGAAAGCCTTACAAATAATTATCATTTTTTTAAATTCTGACAATAGATTGCAAGTAAAACTACCAAATTTCAATTGACAAAATTTGTTTTAAGAATTATTGCAATAAATTTATTGACTTAGTCAACAGATAGTTCAAAGACTCGTTAAGACCATTATTACTCAACTGAGATAATATATCATCAATTAGACTAATGTAACTGATATGAATAATGATGTTGTTTGAAAATTATTGAAACGTTGACGCAAAAATGTGACAAAATGTTTTTTTTTTTAAACAAATATATTGTATGTGAAGTAAGAAAAAGCGATAATGCCATGCATAGATAAAAACTAATATATTGCTTTATATGAAATATGATTTATTTTTGCTTTCACAGAATATATACACTTCAAGGTTTCATGTCAATAAAACAAAAATTTATGTTAAAAATTATATGTTTTAAAATATCGTCGCTCAAATGTTTTCTTTTGTAATATAACAGCTACTTTTAGTATTGTGATACCTATTCATAATGTCATATTTTAAAACCCCTTCAACTCCATCTCCATATTTTATTAATCTTACCCGTACTTTTTTGACCTCTAAATTCTGTTTCAGTTTTTTTGTACTTTAATTTCTCTAATAAGAAAGTATTTATTTTTATTGGTTTTATTTTTCATAATACCTTGATTTTTAGTCACAGACTGTTTTGACTATTATTCTTCTTACACACACACACGCATTAATTATTTTTTTGCATTTCCAAACTTTCTCATATTAATTAATTAATTGTTTTTACCTTTCCAATCCCGCAGTAGTTTCCTTCACTATAAGATATAATTTAAAGATTTTAGAAAAAAGATTAGTGTTTGAGAACTGTTATAAAAATAACTATATGTAAACTCTTTTAACTATCTTCAATATAAAACAAAATAAATTTTAAAAAATTGAAAAATCAACCATTGCGGTCCTCCTAAATAAGAATCAACGCATCAGGAGCAAATTTAGTTAAACCAAAAATAACAATCCCTTATCGATTATCTAACAAAGGATTTTATTTTTGATTTGATTTTTCTCTCCAGATGCGCTGAATTATATGTTAGACGACCATAGCATTGATTTCTTTCATATTTTTTTGATAAACAATCCTATTCATTCATTATTTTGTGCTTTTTAACCAATTTAGTAATTTGTTATATTAAGAGGTAAGTCAAGTGAATTGTTTAAGTTGATGTTGTTGGTCGCATACAGTTTCTTGTGATTCTCACATAATGGTATGAAGCACAATCTGCAATTATGAGTTTGCCAGCATCAAAAATTGAACATAATACCAAAAGTATGGTCAAACTTTTTTGCTTTTATTAGGAATATTCTCGTCGTCGTCCGCATAGAAACCATAATTGCCATTCATCGCAGAGTTGGACCAAATAAACTATTTTTTATTGTCCACTACAATTAAGATGTTGATAAAATGCACTTGCTTCCGCTGAAGTCAATTTCTCAAAATACTCTCTAACTGAAAATACTCTGTATAGTTTGAAGATTTGCTTCTTTTCCGAAAAATAATATATTTACCTAATAGGGTCATAATACCGTAGTTTTTCCAATATTAAATCTAGTGTCCAATATTTTGTTGAAACTTTAAACATGGAGTTTGTTCTTGATATTTGATTTTGTAATAAATTGTCAATTTACTTATGTTTTGATCTCGATCAGTATTGATAACGTCTTATATCGACATTTGTCGAACCAGTTATAAACAAATAAAAAAAATCAAATTTATTTTGTAAAAGAGAAACCAATCTTTTTGCATTGCTTATTTAAAAGATATACCTGTTGACATATCATTTCTTAAATAAACTAGAGTTTAAAACAGAATAGTTTTTGTTTATTCAAATATGCCAATCTTGAACAAAAAAAGAATTATATATTTGTGTCAATAAATTTAAATGCTTTTTGTTCATTTTTTTATGCAATTCTAAAAAAATGATTACACTAATGTAATGAGATGGACCCAATTTAATGAATTTTGACAAAATTATACAATGTCATTAAAGAAAAACAGTTGAAAAACGCTCAGTCGTTGCTGTGAGAATTAAAATTTTATTTTGCAGACAAATGATGTCAATAAAAACTGTTTTTGTTTTTGAAAATCAGATAATAAATAAAAAAGTTACAACTCCGTTTTTTATAAACCGTTCTGTATAATAATTATTTTTTTGAATTCTAGGAAATCTTCTGATATATGCTGCATTTTTCTTGTTTTTAACAACATTATCGCTGGCCCAAAATTTTAATAGTCAATGCTATACGTTAAATAGATTTGTAGATGTTCAGTATATATTTACAACCCCAAATTATCCCAACAGTGCTAATGTGGCAACTAATTGCAAGTGGCAATTAGTAGTTGCAGCTAATAGACGCATCAATATACAATGTAATGATGTCTCGATCGCCCAAGTACGTAATATTATAATAAATAAATAAATTTTAAAAATTTAAACATTGCAGGATCCATATTGCACTCAAAAATTGGTAGTATCGTATAGTGGAGATCCAAATTTAAACGATGGCGCTGTATATTGTGGTTCGGGCACTATGAATTTGATGTCCAATGGTAACTCTATAACTCTTGGTAAGTTTATTACTAAGCTGTTAATATTTCATCTGTATCAAAAATTTATGTACAACCTAAAGTTATTAATAAAAAAGTTAGGTACCAAATTAAAAATTATTTGAAACAACTGAATTTTAGAATTTCGTATATTAAAATCTAAGCAATGAAACAAATATTTATGTTACGCAGATAATGTTGCCTAGAAAATTCATCATTCATAAATTAAAGTTGACAAAAATGATCATTATTAATAAATATTAATAAATTGTAGCTACCTTCACAACTGGTGGGCGATTATCATGCATTGCATACTCAGTTGCTGGTACTGGCGTTACAACAACAACAACAACAACAACAACAACAACTACTACTACAACTACAACTACTCCAAGACCTACTACTTGCGATTGCGGATGGAGACAGCAAGTAAATTTAAATTTATTTAATATTCATTCCAATATTAAAGTTTATTGCAATTTTTAGCGACGCATTGTCGGAGGTGTTGAAACAGGAATTAATGAGTACCCATTCATGGCAGGTTTAGTAAAATTGAACCCGATAAGACTGTATTGTGGAGGAGTGATTATAAGTAACAAACATATTTTAACAGCTGCCCATTGTAATGATGCAAATCCATCTGAATTTGCCGTGCTTGTAGGTGGCCATAATATAAAAAATAGTAAGATTACATTAACATTAATTAACAAGAATATATTGACAAATAATATTTTATAGCGACCCAAACAAAAAATGTTCAGGTAGTTTTTGTCAGTAAGATTACAAATCATCCGGCTTACAATGCAAGACCTAATGAAAACGATATTGCCATTGTGGAAACGATTAATTCCATAACATTTACTTCACCAGATGTTGGGCCAGTTTGCTTACCATATTATTATACTGGAAATGTGGCTAACCAAAATGTGATTGTTATGGGTACACATTTTTTTATTAAAATTGCCACCAGCTATTTTAATTATTTAAACTTTTAGGTTGGGGTGTTACGGAATTTTCTGGCATTAGTTCTGATTTTCTACAGGCAGCCGATTTACAAACAATAAACAACAGTTTATGTAGTTCAGCATGGAGCGATAGAACTATATATCCCACACAAATATGCACATTGGGTAGGGGCAAAGATGCGTGCCAATTTGATTCAGGCGGACCAATTGTTTTATGGGATTGGATTAGCCAAAGATTTCAATTACTTGGCCTGGTTTCATATGGTAGAGGCTGTGGTAGCAATAGTCCCGCTGTAAATACCAGAGTTTCTTCCTACTTGAGTTGGATTGAAAGTGTAACAAGTACGGTTTTTAAATTAATATTAAATATATTTATAGGTTTGTTCCAACAATGCCCAAGAATCGATTTGGGAGCGGAATATTGTGTTATGCTTGTTACGACACGATGCAATTTCTTATATTAAATATTGTACAGTTTATTGAATCACGTTATTCTATTTGTCGGTTTTTTTAAATTCAACCAATGCAATGCCGAGTTTCAATAAACTATACATTTATTATAATAAATTGCATAGTCTCAGACAGGCATTAGAACACAGCCAATTTTGAATTAATAATGCCTTGTTCCTTCCTACATAGAAAAATATTGGGATTTTTTATGAATTGAAATAAAAGAAAGAAAACCCAACATTTTAACTCATACCGATTGGGCGTAAAACAAAATTTTATTAAAATAGGTTTTTATTTTAATAACGTATCATTATTTTTAACAGATTTTTATTCAGAGTAAGACCTGAAGTAGTTATAATCTGGTTCACAACCAGTCCGTAAAATACGCTTTGGAACAAACCTATTATAAACAGATTATTATAAAAAAATTAATTTTTTTTTTTTAATTTTTAGGAGTTGTATTCTGCAAGAAGTAAGCAACACATTTTGATATGATAAAAAGTGCTAAGTATAATAAACAATCAACATTAATATATTATAAAAATGTGTAATCCTGTTTTTTTATTACAAATATGTAATATTTATTTTCAAAATTATTTTATTTAACTACAGAAAAATATTATGTTCTGGCGCAACCTATTTTTCATTGGTTTGCAACTAGGCCAAATTTTGTTTTAAAATTTAATAATTTGCAGTGGTTAGACTTTAAATAAACGGCAGATGGTGCTGTAATTTGATTTTGGAAATTTTAAAAGTAAAGAGTTAAGTTATACTTGTATGTCATTGTACTATTTCTTATATTAAATTGAAGACATCGAAGGCCAATACAAAATTGCAAAAATTGTTGGACAAAAATTATGTTCTCGTTCGTAAGAAGACCATCCATTCCAATTTGTAAATTGCAAAAAATAGCCTGCGAAAATTATTGTCAACAAAAGCGTACAACCAAAAACAACTGATTTAAAGCGTAACTCAAAGATAAAGAAAGATCTGGTGTGACTGAAAGAGCGTCATCGCTATAAATTGATTCCAAGAAATGTAGTGACATCTGAGGTGTATTGCTAACAACTACATTATCTAAACAATATAATTTAAAAAAATATATATTAAGTATTTTAGCAGCTTAATAATACTAGTTCGCATACCTCTATTATTACTAAAGTAGACATTGTGTACTTTCTTGATTCTCTACGTTTCACGATTCACTACATTTCTCCTAACATAAATTCAAATCTTTCTCTACAACTTTTATCCTTCCAAATCACCACATTTTTCCTAACCTAACCTAACCTAACCTAACATGGGTGCAGGCGAATATATCATTATTATTTATTTACAGTAAAACAGTAAATTTTAAATTTAAAATGGCATCGACCATACATGTACAACCTCTTTATTTATTTTTTTAAATTAAAAACTACTTTATCCATTTTTAGTTATTCCACATGCACATATACTATAAATAACAAAATTATACTTATCAATTATTATTATTATTATTAACTATTGCGATAATATACATACTTGCAAGTCTATACTTAAATAATGAATTTGCATTTGACACAACTTTAACTTCTGCTGGTTTTATTGCAAAATATAAAAATGGTGGAATGTTTTAAAATAGTAAAAAATAATTAAGAGCAAATTGAAAATTGAAAAATAAAAAAATTGGGAAATAGATAAAAAATGTTGATAAAGATTATATGTTATCTACATTATTATAAATTATTAATTATTATAATAAAAAAATAAATTAAATGATTTCAAAGTATATGTAGTTATGTATAATGTTTTTCATTATCCTGTTTAAAACTCTGTTTTTTGAATTATAGTGAAATAATGCTACATAAAATTTTCAAAAGTCATTTACATTTAGTAAGAAAACAAACTAGTGTTGCTGTGCAGTTGCTCGAGGTCAGTGATTGTTCCGACTTCATTCGAGTAAATCCAGTGGCGGATTTAGCATGTGCCTGAGGCGTACCCAAATTTAGGGGGGTCGGCAAATATTTTATAATCTTAAAGGAAAAATTATGAAAATAGACCTAGCTAAGTTAAATTAAAAATATAACCCCTTTTAGCCTATTTTGAACATATAACATTATTTATGAAATCAATATTAAGTAAACCAAGACACTAAGTCAGACAATATCCAACGCTACTTTGATCACATAACTATGCGCAATATTTTGGCCCTAAATGTGTAAAGTCGTAACAAATATTTCCTTTAAGTCTACTAACGTATGTGGGCAATTAATGTAGACTTTATTTTTAAAGTGTTTCCACAAGAAATATTTGGTGGCATCAAACAATGGGAATAAGGCCACTCAATATTTCAATATTTTTACATGGCTCTAAAAATGGCTCTAAGAAAAATGCTGTTTTATGTGTGGCATAATCCTGCTTTCTTCTGTAGTTGTAAAAAGTCTTGTATTATTTTTGATACCATTCTCTACGAACAATAACTGCATTGTTATTGGCATCACCAAGTGTCCAATGCGCATTGCGTTTCAAACAACCACTTTTTAATCAAACTTATTACAACGTTTTCTGTAATAAAACGCTCCTTGTTGCTCCGTCAACTATTATTGTGGTACTTGGGGTCGGTAGACAATATTACTATATTTTTTGTAACAATTTTTTTTAAACAGGCTATGCGTCAATCAAGAAATTTAACAGGGATGGGTTTAAAATTTAGTCAACCAATGGTAATAGATAGTAAATGATTGAATTACAAAAAATATATAGTTAATTTAAAAAAGAATTGTCAATATTAGTTTAATTTAAATAATGTCATTAGAGCAGTTGACGACTTTGGCAATATGGCGTTTAATGAAATAAAACAGAGTCTCCGCCAGCAGAGACATGTCATTTTTGTCATACTTTACGTCATCATGACCCAAAACATGACGACAATAAGACAAAAATACGTCAGGAACCAATTTAGAAACGTGAAACTGACGTCATATTGTTATCAAAACTATCATCTAATAACGTTTTTATAATTAATCACTATTAATTATAAACAGTTCATTATATGACGTATACATTTTGTAGTTTATCTTTCTGTTGCATAATGATAAAAATCTATAATCCGACATAGTATCCTTTTAAACATTACTCAAATGGAATAGATATCTAAACTTTAGACTGTGATTGAATACTGTGGTCAAAAATATTATTTTTTACTTAAAAAGTATGTGGGTAGGACGTCAAAAATATGAAACAAAAATACATCGCTCAGGCGTCAAAAATGACTGCATTTGGTCGAGAAGAAATTGTGTCTATTAAACGGCACCTATTGATCATATGCTGTTATATTCACGAAAATCATCAAAACATGACAAGAATATGACACAACTCAGCTGGTTGACGTTGCTTAGACGGTAGACCTCTGTGGTTGTCGTTACCACTAAGATTTTTGCCTAATTAAAGGTTACTAATTTGTATGGATGCCTTGAAATAGTTGTTGATATTATTATTATGAATAACTTTGTACAATATATTCAACGTCAATATATTTATTTTATTTATACATCGTAGTTAGTTCTAATTTTTTACTTCCCGACATAGCTAACACACAGCTCATAACAAAGAGAAAATTTTCTTTTGCTTAATGACAATTGCAAATCGTCGGTCTTCTTCTGGTAATATAACTGTGACAAAACAAGGACATTCCTTTTTTCAAAAAAGAGCATTTTGCTTAAAATTTGACAAAAATTGTCTCTGTTTCTACTAAGTTTGTAGCGATTTGTGGTAATATGGTCTCAGTTTAAACATAATTTGAATGTTGTATAGATACAATATATTATGCAAGTATACGTGCAAAATTATTCTAAAAGTACGGTTCCGCCTGAATGATTATTTTCTTTTGGCTAGCTAGTCGGCTTTAAAATTACCTTCTATGTCTTTTTTGTAACGCTTGTACTGCTTTGACTGGCAGACATGTTGGATTAAACAATAAGACAACAAACAATAATAAAAATTAAATGATAAACAATAATAATAAAATAATCTAAGCAATTATTTCAGAACTGACACGTTCAGCATTCTAAAGATAAGAAGTATTTATATAAAAACCGGAACGGTAAAATTCACTTCATTTCACATTGATATGCATTCGACACAATACATAATTTTGTAAATCGTATCAGTGAGTGGTTTCCAATTCGATAGCATCCATGAATATTCAAGGCAAGTAATTAATTTGTTAAAAATTATTAACAATTTTTATCAAGATTAATTTTTTCATTTAATTTTTAATTTAATTTTTATTTTTATTTTTAAACAAAAGTTGTTATTAAATTTTTTTGTTAGATTATTAAGTGGATTTGTTAAGTGTTTACTTTAATCTATAAGTTTTCAAAATTATTGTTTATTCTAAATCTTTTGAGTTATATTTTAAAAGTATATAATTATTCTTTTTTAATACTAATGTAAATATTAGAAAAAAAAAGTTGTTATTATTTATATTTAATATTTTCTTAAACAATATCAATACAAGTATTGTTAGTCGTATCAATACTTTAACAGTATAGATGCATGTATAATAATATTGCAAGGTTAAAATGCTTGCATTTTACACAACAATTACATATATGTAGTATAATTAAAAAAATATTATTGACGGAATTTTCACATTTTTTAATCTAAACGGCAAAAATTTATTGAGGTTATTAAGTATTGATAATAATGATAAATGCATTTATTTCATATTGCGTTAATTACGAATAACAACATTTGAAAGATAAAAATGAATATAATAATTAATAATATGTTCATTGCAGTACTTTTTGGAATTGTTTCAATGAAAATATTTTTATAACAGCAATAAACCAATATGTAAATAAAATTATTCAAAAATAGAATATGTCATAAAACTTTATTTTACTTCAATTTCGTGGCTATTAAAAGCTAAATTATTATATCGCAACCAATAAAACTGCTAAAAATATAAAAGAATAATATTTTAAATGATTTCTACTAATGGTTGTTGACTATTTTAAAATTAAATAATTTTTAAAGCTTATAATTTGTTAATTGCTTTTCTTTTACATTTAACTATCAGAAGTCTGTTCAGATCATTTGTAATCAATTTTTTGTCAGATCAACCTACTAGTGTGATTTGTTCTGACGGAACTGATATAACAAACTGATTAGTATTATTGTTGAGATCAGAATTTATAAAAATTACCTCATTTAGGTTATTTGATGCAATAATACCAGTAACGGTATTATTGCATCAAATGTGAGTAAACAATGAAAATATAGCAGGATACACCTCAGGGAAATATCGGGCACACAAATCGAGTCAAACACCAATATAGAACCACTTTTTAATACATGATGGCTAAAATCATGGAAAACAGAATGTGCTATTTCTAGAAGATGATAGAGTCAGGACTTGATTCTAATAGATCAATCACCATCATGTTTGATTGCCAAGGGCACTATAATATTAGATTGTATAGGCTTGCATCTGGAAACAAAGATAACAAAGTGCGCAAGGTACCAAAGCATAAAAGAAAAACTCACTGTGAACTAACTTGGAAAAAAGGAAATATCTGGGATAACCATACTTGTAAAAAATTATTGAAATAACCCAAAGCAACAAATCACAACAACCTGTGGAAAACCTAAAGAAATGTGAATGCAAAGCATCGCAAACCAAAACAGCTGAAGACAATGCCTTGCCAAATACTTTTAAGTTTTAAAGATGAAATAAAACTGCTAAAACTTATTTATTTACAAACCTGTATATTAAATTTACAGTAGTTAGCTCTGTTCGTTTGTGTGTTTGGGACTGTTCCGAGCATGTGCTTATCTTTTAATTCAGTTGTAGTAGTAGTAGTAGTCAGCATTTTGTTTGTTTGTGTACTCCAGACATGATTTTTTTACTCTTTTCAAATAGGATTAAATTGCAAGTTAGGGCAGCTTGGATTAAGGCGTCAAAATTTAAAATGATTATTTCTAAAACGTCTATTTTATATTCTTAAATATGTTATTATAATTTAAAATTTTCTATTAAAAGCATTTCCATTAATCGCGTAAGTTTTAATCTTTTTATTTTGCAGTATAAATAATAAAAATAAATATAATAGCCAATTTATAATTGCAAATAAAATCAATTGTTATTGTAAATTTGCATTTTACTTCAACTTGCCCAATTTATGTTCGTTAGTACAGGTTGGGTCATAAGAATTATCTTGATCGGTGACATCATACAGAACTTTCTCGGAGCAGACAAATGAACAAAGCAAAACTTTTGCTGTATGGTTTTTCTCCAAGCACCAAAAAGCGTAAATCTACAAACATTTCCTTGTACGTCATGAGATAAAAGGTTTTTGGTTCTGGTGGTTTTTTTATATGTTTATTGCGGATTAATGATCAATTATTTCAATAAAAAACGCATTATATAGGGAATCTTAGGCCCTGCAACTTTTGTTTGAAGATTTTTTTGTAACTATTACAGAATAGCAGATAGTAAAACAAAAATAATCAGAAATTGTTGCAAATATTTTTTGAACTATTAAAAAAAAAGAAAATCCAACCGATATCAGCCGAGATCTAAAAAACCACACTTATCTTGTGACGTACAGGAATATTTTGGTAAATTAGCTAACCCTGAAAAAAATGCCATACATAAGATACTTTTTGAACCAGTTTGAGTAGCCTATTAACAATAAATAGAAATAAACGCTGAAGCAAAATATCCAGTACGGCCAATAGTATATATTTAGAAAAAAGTAAGCAATGTTAGACACAGTTAGAACTCGGATAGATAGCCGCATAGCCTCCCATCGGTACAATGGCGTTCTAGTAGTCAGAGGCAATTTCAACTCAATACACACATACCTACATAAAAACGGTAGAAGTTCCTTAAGGTCGATCGCCAATTGAGTAAACCAAAACAAATTCAAATAGTCTTAAAATTATTTTATAGCCAATTGGTTAATATTTTTATTAAAAATCAATTTTGTTGTAACGTTTTTCTTAAAAATCAATTTTGTTGTAACGTTTTTCTTAAAGATCAATTTTGTTTTACCGTTGTTTATTTTAGTTTCAAAATACAAATTTACAAATTATTATATTATTTTTTACAGGCAATATTTTAAGCTATACAGCTACATTGCTATTGTTCTTAACAACTTGCTCAGGATACAACTCGACATGTGACGTAAATACATACGTTGATGTAGCTTATCAGTTTTCAAATCCTGGGTATCCTAATTATTATCCAAAATCAACCAGTTGCAGATGGTATTTGAGAACTGCTGCCAATAAAAGAATTAATGTACAATGTAATAATGTCGAAATCTATCAAGTATGTAATTTTTCTTAAACTAAAAAATTAAGTGCTCTAAAATCTATTAACTTCTAGGATGCTAGCTGCACTGATAAACTGGTAGTGTCGTATAATGGAGATTTTGAATTAAAAGACGGCGTTGTTTACTGTGGCAGTGGCACAATGAATCTATTGTCAAATGCTAATGCCATTACTGTAGGTAAGTTTGAAATAATTTATTTGATAATATATATATATATAATATATATATATATATATATATTATTTTTATAATTTTTTATTATTATTATTGTAACATCTTTTACTTTTATTATTTATTTAATTTTAACATAGTACTTTAAAAATAATGAGCTTACAAACTCTACTTCTAATATTATAAAAAAAAACTAAATCTTATTTAGGATTTCATTAATGTTTTATCAATAGTATTCTAACAATTAAAAAATATATTAATAATTAAAAATAGGAAAGCAATTTATTGTCTTAGCTAAAGATTAATTAATTTTTTACCAACAATATTCTAGCAATTTAAACAATATATTAATGTTTAAAAGTAGAAAAGCAATTTATTATATTTTTCTATTTTTCAAATTGTATTTGGAGATTTTTTGAGTAAACTGTAATAGTTTTTGTTAGGTTTTAAATATTAAAAAAAGCTATATAATTATCAAATTTTGAAAGAATTCGGAAATTTTTTATTTTTTTTTAATATTCTATAGTTTTGAGATAATTAAAAATATTATCAAGTATCTTTCTAAAAAAAGGCGGAATGAGTTTGAGTAGTTTTAAATTGTTCTATGGCAACTGTCACGTTTTTGGATTTATTAAATCAAAAATATAAAATTGAGATTTTGATACATAACACGACAAAACAAAGACAAACCAAGTCTTGCAAAATGCAAGACAATTATTAGAAGATAAAGAAAAGAATAAAAAACCAAGTTGATAGAATGACGTACAATAGATTGACAAAAATAGGCAAAACAAAAACCAAAATATCTAGATTACCGAAAGAATCTAAATCTCAAGAATAAAAAAACTCAAGCTAACAGAGCTAACTATAAATAATACTTGGGCCTAGCCAAAGGAAAGAAGAGAGGAAAAGTATACATGGACATCCTAATTTAATCAATTAATTAATTAATTTCTGTAACGTCTGATAAAAACTGAGGTTTTGTCAAAACTGCAATCACGCTGCTGTGTGACTTAATATATCGTAATATAAAAACATTGTAGTTTCAATTCTTATATTATAAATTATTACATAGTAACGCTCAATTTGATTATTTTTCTTAATTAGTAAATACTGTTTATTGTTTCAAAAGGAGAATGACCGGCGGCAATCGGTCACCAAATAAAACTTAAAAATAATTTGAATGAAGTTTCTGTTACTTATAAGTTATAAAATTTAAAAGTCAGATTAATATATTTTTTGAAGCAACAATTGTTGGTCAAAAAATTAATTGAAATACCCAAAAATTATTAACCAAATTAAAAACACCCACTACAAATTAAATAAATTATCTAAACAATTAATCTTTTAAATGGTATTGAAATATTTTGCAGCAACAATCTCAAAAGTGTCAAATTGGAGAATAAATTGCATAGCCTACGCAATAGCATCCACACAACCAACTCCGCAACCAACTACTAAACCACCTGAAACATGTGATTGTGGTTGGAAGCAACAGGTAAGGCATATTGTAATTTTTTTTAATAATCACATATATCCTTTCTAGCATCGCATAGTTGGCGGAGAAGAAACCGGTATCAACGAGTTTCCATTTATGGCAGCTGTTGTAAGGCTTGATTATAGAGATATTTGGTGTGGAGCCGTAATCATATCTCCAAAACACGTTTTAACGGCTGCACATTGCGTAGTAAATATTCAATCCGTTAATTTAAGAGTGTTAATTGGAGATCACAACACTGTACTAGGTAATAAAGTGATTATTTAATAAACTAAAATAATTTAGTTAAACAGCAATGTTAATTTGTGATGTGTCGTGCGTCTATTTCCCCCAAAAAATTATATTGATCAAAATTTTCCATTCAAAATAAAATTTTATTCATTACAATCAAAATATGATTGGTTTTTATTACAACTTAGTTTTCATCTAATTTTTTGTAAGTGCCTTTAAAGTTTTTTGTAAATAGCTCCCGTTGAAAGCAGTCTCGCGTTTTAGTTGATAAAATATAAGATAAATTTTGCTTCATGTAGTTGCAAAACAGTCCGCCTTCGACAAAAAACATTTTTCAAAACAATTTAAACAAAACAATTGAAGACTATTTTCTTTTAAATTGTAGTTGCAAAAGAGAAACTGCCTTCAAGTTAGTGCAATTAATAGAAATCTGCAGAAACACTAAAAAGCTTGTATTGAAAATCAAACCTACGTTTGACGCTTTAACTTTTGTGTGTGTGTTTTCTATACACTCTACATTAATATAGCTATTTACATATTGTTTTCTGTCATACAGATAGTGAATTTGTCCAATTTAAATTGATTGAGTATAATATTAAAATTCGTTGAAGAAAAGCGGAAAACGTTGTAAGCCAACAGTAAATATAATTATTAACAGCGGTTGCAGTACTCAGAACATTAAAAAAAACTTTTTAAAAGAATAATATTTATAAAATACAAAAATATTTTGTTACTAATAATAATATTTTGTTACAGCAAATGAAACCAAAAGTTCACTAGAAGCAGTATCATTTGTAAACATCCATGAGTATTACAATAGCAAAACCAATGAAAATGACATTGCTGTTCTAACATTGTTTAGTGTACTTGTATTCTCACTTAAAGTTGCACCGGTGTGTTTGCCTTTCTTATACAAAAATTTTGATGCAACTTCGCAAAAAGTGACAGTTTTAGGTAAATTTAACAATTTTGTTTTTCTATGAATGACGTTGTTACATTTTATAGGATGGGGTACTACGGAATTTACTGGACCACGTTCCGATTACTTACAAGAAGCCAATTTGACTGTGGTCAGTAATGCTTATTGTCAAAATATGTGGAGCGGCAAGGCAAACATATATTCGTCTAATATATGCACATATGAACCCGGAAAAGATGCCTGTCAATTTGATTCAGGTGGCCCTATTATTTTCTGGGATTGGTTGAGTGAAAGATATCAATTATTCGGTTTGGTATCGTACGGAGCTGGATGTGGAAGTAATTATCCAGGTATTAATACCAGAGTGGCGTCGTTTATGGATTGGATACTTAACATAACAAGAGGTATACGGTTTTATTTATAATTATTTCATGTTTATTAATCATTTGTATTTTAAAAGTTATAATCTCAATTTTAGTATAACAAAATACATAAAAAGCGCATTTTTAAATCTCAAGCTAATAAAATCTAGAAGTTCTACAATTGTACGACGTGTTAAAAGAGTGCACCAACATGCTCGGTGATTTAAAGCATTTTGATTTGAACTTAAAATACACCATGTATTTAAAGTCGCATATGTGTTTGGAGCGTACCGTCTAAAGCTGTCGAAAAAAATGACCGTGTGAGAGTTCTCAACGTTTATAGTTCTGTTATTTAGTTGAGACGGTTTTAAGTATGTTTAAATAATAATAACTTGTAACTTGCTCAATTTATGTTTGTTAAAACAGTTCAGTTCATAAGAACCAGTTTAAACTGTGGCGTCATACAAAACTTGCTTAGAGCAGACAAACGAACAGTGCTTACAATTATTATAAATGATAATAAATACAATTTCTTTTGTTTAAGTGGAGCTTAACTTGAAATTAGGATATTGTAATTATTAAATAACTACTACGCCATTACTTCATTTTGAAATAAACTTTTCAAAATTGAGCTACTGAGGTACTTGGCATTGGTATTATGTATGTGTAAAATCATATACATAAATTATGTAATAAACAATTAAAAAATTCACTTCAACGTAGTTGTAGAATATAAAACCAATGCTAATTAAAATACCTCAGTTAGTTAATTGGCAGATTATTAGAAATGCAAAGCAAAAGTTGTGGGTTTGATTCCGCTCCAAAGTAATTTTTTTTCAAAATTGAGTAATGCCGTCGTAGTAAATATTTAATAATTATAATATTAACTTTATGTTATAATTAAATTTTCTGTAGTGTTATAAATTCAAATTTGGTTGCCCATTAACCAATCTCCAATCATTGCTGATATAACCCTATGTTTTATTTATTCTTAAGAAATAATTGTTTTTCAATACATTGATTGATTTCCATTACAAATGTAAATTTTGTTGTTGCAGATTATAAGCTGTGTGCTAAATAAAATGGATAGAATTATTTGGCATTATATATTATAAAATAAATAGTATGTATTAATAATATTCAAAAATTAAAAATAAAAATAAAAATTATACAATTTAAGGTCTATTATTTAATAAACATAATTATGGATGTATTAAGTATGGATTGCACCAACAAACAGTTGATCAGATCGGCCGGTTCTAACTGAATTATATCTAACTGGAATGATATTGCAAGTACCGCTGGCAAAGAAATAATGAACCTTTCGTTTTGACAAAGTATTTTTAATGGGAGAGCGCAGCAATATAACTTTTTTTTATTAATTAACGTTTGTGTTTTCGGCCTATACAATTCAGTAGTACTAATTTTATTTTTTCATTGCATCTAAACTGTCTATTATTTAGCACAAAAAATCAATTGATTCCAATCGTGGTATTTCTGTCAGTGATTTTTTACTTCAACAATGCAGCGGTCATTATAAAGAAATGTTTTTAATTTGAATAGATCAATATTTTATTGCTTACTAAACTACGTCGTTAAGTAACGTGGACATGTCGTATAAAATCGGAAATGTGTTCACGCAACTAAAACACCTATCTAGACTTACCATTCTAATTAAGCAATTCAAACGTTTACGTAATAGATGTAAAAAATAAGCGCTGTCAAATTCCGTAAAAAAAGGTTTGGCAATTAAAAAAATATTGAAATAAATTTAAAAAAAACATGAAAACAATAAAAATTCTTTCAAAAAGTGTTTTTTTAAATTGAAATCACAAGATTACCGATTACCGAAATTAGTCCAGGAACAAACTATTAGTTCAAAAATAGTCATGTATGGGAACACACTTCGTTCTTGATTTTTTTGTTTGAACAAGTTCAATAAACTTTTATTGGGCTTGTTCAAATGTGAAAAACCCTATTCTTGATGATGCTAACGTGACAGTTTTATTTAACGTCTGGTTTTTATCGATTTTTTTATGTTGTACTCCAAAGTTTCTTGATACATTTTGCGGCATTTATAGGTACAATTTTTTTAAAGTTTTTGTAGCTCTTCAGAGGAGATATTTCTGATAATGACTGCTTTTATATCGTCAAACCAAAACTCCATGTAATCAACGTCGGAAAAATACAGAAGAATCGAATCATGTTGAATTTATCCATGCGATTTAGCATTAAAAATATTTTTAGTATTAAATATAACATTGGATATAAACGTGATGAATTTATGCAAAGAATATAAATATAAATTTAAGGATTTACGCATGCGTGTGTTAACGGACGCTTGTACAGATTGAGCTGCGTTCGTTATATTAACATTCGATACACCAAATGCACTTTAGCCGTTTGCACATGGACAATATTTATTTTAACACCATTTACACCAAAACTTGTTTATTTATTATGGTGTAGTGTACACATAGACCGGCGTCAGATGACCTTAACACCTCTCCTCACCGAATCGTTTCCCAACGTAGCTTTTGACGCTAACAGCTACTCCAACCATCTCGCCAACATTCGTATTACTACAGATTTTTAGGATTTAGTCAGAGAAGTTCAATATTACGAACTTGCAAGGCCAAATCTTAAAGCCACGGCCAATGCTAAATTTTCATAAAAAGGTATATGACAACTCTAGTACTTAACTCACTAAAGTTAAGTCTAAATTTATTACTAATGCTAAATCTGTTCCATAAAGCTGTCTAAATTGTTGATAAATATGCATAAAGTCTGCTTCCTTCTAATTAATTTAATCAAATAAGGACATTTATCTTTATCTAAATTTTCATTAAAGGTGAAGAGGTAGAAGTTCTTAATCCTCGATACTTATACACTCCCATAAAAATTTAGAGACCACAAAGTTTATTTAAAATAAAATGATAACACCTTCATTGGCTTTAAACTGATAATCTAAACCCTATGCCACCAAGGTCCACCCATAGAACAGCAGACTTAGTCCGCTGATAACAAAACACTGTGAAGAATGACCAATTCTTCAAAATGTCTGTGTCGACCGGAATGGTGGTGTTTATTCACTAGGCCGGCCACAACTCACACTAGAAAAGAACTTTTTGCGCCTCGGTTAGGCTAAAAGCAATTTCTACTGTGGTGTGGTTGGGCTTTCGTTTACCAGGTAAAATTCTCAAGCGGAGATAAGAATAGCTATATTCAAACCATCACGCAATCGAAATTTGCCTCTAACACAATTAAACGCCCTCCATTAAAATACGTTACGTTGATGTCAAAACTTTCTCAATTAATGAATCATTAAGAGAAATGCAGTGCATCAAGATGGCGTTTTTTAATGATTGCCATAATTCGAAATTCCAACCCGGGCATATTGAACGCGATTGAAAGAAACCACCCGGCCAATACAACAAAATATGGTGTATGTTTTAAAGGGGTGAGCATTTTAATAAAGCAGTTTGATTGATTTAATATGTTTCTTAAAGATATTACGAGTTAAAGCTAGTTGTCTTTTCAAGATCAAAATAACATTTTAGACCACACAAAGAAAGCAAGTTTTAGGATCAATTATTTTATTATAATAAAATTGCATTTTATTTCATTGGATCGTGCTATTGGCCATTTTATATATAGAAACGCTCTAATAATAAAAAATTGTAAATGAAAGTTGGCTTTAATTTTTATATGGTTTGAGCAATAAAAGTTTGATTAAGTTTGGTTATTATGATTAATAAATATCGCCAGTTTTATTATTTACTGTGCATAGTTTTAAATGTATTTGTTTTATTATTTGAAAAGTCGTAAAAATGAAAGCTGATTGTATCCGATTTGTTTACATTCAACTATGTTGGTGGTGAGTTGTTTTGATACGATTTTAATAGCAACTGTATATATATATATATATATATATATATATATATATATATATATATATATATTTTATTTAGTTAATTACTATTCAAAACAGAAATGTTTAAAAAAAAA
>JARJEC010052354.1:0-20287 GCA_030264575.1 Tachinus sp. AB-2021 | reverse complement strand
TATATATATATATGTTAAACTTAACAAATATCAGTTGCGTCAGGTCGCCCCTTAAAAATTCCAACAAGTGTTTATGTTTAGTATTTACCGTGCAACGTGCATTAATTAACAAATATTATTTAGTTTTTTATTACGTTTTATTTACATAAAATTTTTAGATCAGATCTCAAAAACAAATGTTACGGTTTTAATGAATTTTAAAAAAGCTATCTAATGATACTACAGTCGACCCTCCACCTTACCGACAGAGGGTGATAGCAATATATATGAATATGAAAACGATACGGTAAGACTTGATTACAGTGCTAAAATCACGAAACAAAACGGCAAAAAATGCAACAATTTCAAATGAGGTCGTAAGAATACACATTGAGCAAATAGATATAATAACTTGGTATGCGTGCATTGTCTATGTGCATTGGATACATGCCAATGACCGTAGGGCATAATGTAATGAGTGGCAGGGTGACTGTGCATAAATTATTACGGATAAGAAATTTGACACTGACGTTGGCATTTAATTTTTAGTATAATTATATTGTTATGATAAAATTACCTTATTATTTTTAATAATTTGTAATGTGACTGTTTAATAGAAATTTGTTTAAAAGAGTGTAGATGTAATAAACGTTTTTCTTCCACTATTTGTGTTTCACGCACTCAATTTTCTTAAGTAAAATGTCTAATGGCACATTAGAACAAAAGTTGCCATTCACCTTGGTAATTATGCAAACTTCAACAGCATGAAGACACAAACTATATTAGTGACAGTGACAAACAATTTCATGTGTGACAGTAACAACATGGCACCAAAATGCACAGCTTTCTTTGAAAAGTGGATTTCGGTGACGACTCTCTCGTTTTTGTTTATTTACTTAAATGCAAATAGTCTAAAATAATTAAATTTAATCATTTAGATCTTTTTATTGGAAGTATTTTGTCTAAAATAATAATGTAAGCAAAAAATTGCAAAATAGTTACTTTACATGTAAAATCCGTATGTTCGGTAGACTCGCTATCCTCACTGTACATCAATGTCTATTTTTTGAATATATTATTTAAAATTTAATCGTCATTTGTAATTTATTAATGCCAAAGAATGTATTTTATATTACAGATGTAATATCATACTTACCACAATACGGTTAAAAACAAATGAATCAATTGGCATTTCAATTGTTGTAGGTTTTAAATGTCACAATTCGAATCATATTATTTTGGTCATGTTTTAGTTATTTTCTTAGAAAGTTTTTAAAAACCGTTTAAAATTTATAGCAGTGTCACCATAGACGGAGGATGTAACTTTGAGATAATTTGCATGTTGAATTGGCTTGAATATATACTTGTTTCTAAAACATTTTTATGTATTTCTGATTTATAAATCATAGTTATTAAGAATGACCTCTTTAAATGATATGTTTTATAAACGAAATCTGGACATAATTCTTTTTTGTTGTGAAATTTGAAAACATTTTTGCATCAATTTAAATAATAATTTATATCTACTTTTATAAACTAGGTATATTTGTTTTCAAATATTCGTAAACCATAAATTTAATGCTTTCTCAAGTTATCAAGTTAATTTTTATTTTCGTATAAAATACAAATCGATAAAAAGTAATTATTTTATAGTTTTGACTGTTGCCACTACAACAAAAATTTTATATTTATAATAATAATTATTATTATTATTTTTATTATTATTGTTATTATTATTTAGCCATTTGCTACATATTAAACAAATGCAAAAAAGTTTTAATAAATAAATAATAAAATATACATATTTATATATAAATCATAAATCGTCATTTTACGGTTAAAAAACATGATATTTATAAAAATATCCAAATTTGGATACATTGGATATACATGGTGTCCCAACTTATCCACTCACCATTGTTAATTTTGTTGTTATTGGCGTTATTAGCAATGTAGTTTATGAGTTATTTACAAAAATATCATTTTTTAAATGGAACACCCTATGTCCTATATCCACATATTTTGAAGGCAAAAGGAATTATGAAGTAGAAATTGTTAATGCATTACCACTCTAAACTTCTAAATAAACAAGTTATATGGAATGTAGCTTTATGTCAACTATAAAAAAACTAAGCAATGGAAGTTATGGATCTGCGTAGAAAAATATTTTGCCAGTGGATTGTTAATAAAATGGCGGAATATAATGATTTTGTTAAAAAAAATGATGGACGGACAAATCTTGTTAGACCAATTATGATTTATTATGATCACAATCAAAAATATTATACAAAAAAATCACACATCGTTATTCTACGATGGAATCCGTAATTTAATATTACAAGGAAAACGTTTTACATAGAAAAATATTTGTAGAAACTCTGCAGAGTTACAGATAATACGTTATACAGTTAGCCAGCAATAGACAATTTTGACTATTTTAATTTGGTGCTTTACTTTCAAAAAATTTGTTTTGTTTTTATAATATATGGAACAGCTGCACAATAATTATTGTTTCTAATTTTAAAATAATCTATATGGGGTCCTAACGTTACACCGAGATTGCATTTTTATTGCAATGTAAACATTTTTTTCACTACTCGGGTGATTTAAGTCAACTATCTTATCACTGCTTCCGCTACATTACAAATTTTAATTATAAAGTTAAGTATAAATTAAAAAACGGTAACAAAGAGTATACAATATAAAAATATAAACTTGTGTCTTTGGTAAATCTGTTTTATTTTAAGTATTAATATTGTTTAATTAAAATCTTTTTATTATATTCTGTTATTATTTTTAGGTTTTCTTAATTCGTATCTATTGAATATCAGTTTGTGTACTTACTGTAATCTAAAATACTAAACTATTTATTATTTTGATTATATGTAGTTTTAATCATTTATTCTTTTTATTTCTTGATAAAAATGATTATATAAATCATTTATTTATCTGTTATTTTTCTGCTTTTATTAGTTAGAATTGCATTCAAATAAATTTATTAATATAAATGTTAAAATAAATTATGCATCTTTGACACACTCAAGAAAAATCTGCATGTGTAACTATAAACAAAAATCTAAAAAAAATATACTCATAATGTGATAGTATATTTTAAATTCTACTACGAAGAGTGTAAAAATTTAATTTCAAACAAACTCCATACGTACTGGCATTTCAAATATGTGACAAGTTCTTTTTTCATCTTTATTACTACTAACAGTAATTTTTCTACATACACTCACTAATTGTTTTTAAAAAGAAATAATAAGTTACAAAGTTATGTAAAAATGGTATTTTCTTAATAAAGAAATTGAAAACAAAAGAATCAGATACCAACTCTGTCTGTAATTGATAAGTTTATACCCGCACCCGATTAACATCTTGCACATCTATCAGTAATGTTTAAACATGAAAATTTCAAAACAAAATAGCTTTGCAAACCAAAATATATCGCAGTTTCAGTAAGCATCTAACAAAATTTATTTCATAACATCGTCGGATATAAGTCATCCTGGCAACATGGACGCGTAACATTTGTTTGATCCAACGGCATAAAACCAACAAGCGATAGAATGCTCCAAAGTTCGGTGTATCGTTGAGATGTTACGTTATGTTATGTTTGGTTACTTTGTTGCAAGTGTGTACCCAGTATAAACCACTCAAGTCAATAATGAAACCTCATTTAATTAAAAAATGAAAAAGTTCTTATACACTTTTGATAGGTGTATTTATTTATAAAACAACAATTAAGGTTTTAAAACGCGCAAAAACTGGTTATTATAAAGTGATTAAATAAAATTAGGATATTTTATTATTAAAAGAGTTTTTAATAACATTTACGACTGTTTAAATAAAATATCTTAAGATTTGTTTCTACTATACAAGGTCAATTCAATGGTCACGTATAAAAGATGAGAATCTACTTATCATGTAATCTAATCTAATATTTTTCCAATTAAATCTTATCTTATAATAGTAGAGGTGGACTATTTATATAGCATCACCAATAGCTGATTAGCATTCTAAATTAATATTTAATCTACAATGAAAAAGCTGTTTATTGTATTGTTAATATGTGCCGCCAATTACGGCTCAAGTGAAAGTTTAAAGGGTAAGCTGTTTGTTTACTTTAAGTAACTTTATAATTAAAAGTTAATTTAATTAAAACCCAATAAATTTTAAAACATTATAAAATTGAAAAATTTTATTAACCGGGCAATAAAAATGTTTTATTTTTTAACTTTGAAAATATATAAAAATGAAAAATATTAATAATAAAACGGATTTAAGAATAATACAATCTATGTTTTTATATTTTTGTAATATACATATACATAATATCGATTTCTTCTACAAATTTTGCAAAAAAATACTAAAAATAAAATAACATTTATTATTTGATCAAATCTTATTAATGACTACTTAATTGTAAGATAAACGAGAATTAAGGAATTGCGTTTTATTTAAGATTTTGAAGAAGCTATCAAAAATGGTTTCAGTGAGTTATTTACAAAAGGAACCATCAATAAAGAGTTTGGCAAATCTGTAAGCAAAATTGGATTAGAACACTTTTTGGATGAGGAATCTCAGGATAAAATTCGGGCAGACTTGATATGCTCAGGATGCAGTATTGCAGCAAACGCAATTATAGGGGCTAGACAAATTGGTATAAGTACAGAGGAAATTGCTGCTGCTGCAACACAAATTTGTATAACACTCCAAATTCAAGCAGATCATATTTGCACTGCACTTGTTAATTTTCATGTGGTAAGTATTATTAATGTACTACATAATAGATGAAAAGATAATTTTTGCAATTGTGAATTATATTTATTATAGAAAAATAAAAAAGACAAACAATAAGTGGTGCATTTTATATAAAATATGAAAAATGTATTATTAATCTTGTTTTTATGTTAACCTAAAGACACTACATTTATTATTTAAAATTGATATTTTAAAAACGCATAATTTTTTTAGTATTTGCATTAACTAACAATTTTGATTTAATGCTGCAACTTCACGTAACCATGTTTACATCTTTAATAATTTTTGTACTATAAAATTTTTTGTTGCTAACATATTTTCTTGATTGGTGCCTATACTCAACAAATCATACACACAAAAAAACATGATTTGTTTGCATATGCAAGCAATAGTTGTTAAGAATTTACTGAATTTTTGAATTGTTATTGCTTCATAGAATTTTTTGTTTAAACACACAAGAGTATACAATATAAAAATATAAACTTGTGTCCTTAATAAATCGGTTTTATTTTAAGTACCAATATTGTTTGATTATAATCTTTATAAGTGTTTATTATTTTTCGTAGTTTTTCTTAATTCGTATCTATTGAATATTATCATGATTAGAGTTTGTGTATTTGTTGTATTTAGTATTTAGTGCTTCTATATTTTTTTTATTAGTGCCTATAATCAACAAATCATCCAAACAAAACAACACACACACATACTGTGATTTGTTTGCATGTGCAACTTGTTAAGCATTTACTGAATTTTTGAACTGTTATTGTTTCATAGAATTTTTTGTTCTAATACTAAAGAAATTTTAGAAACTTTATTTAACCCTTTGCAGTTTGAGTACTTATTATTTTTTATTTTTTAAATAAACTTGCTTTTCGATGACTTTATATAGGAATGTTTCTATTTGTACAGCTACTGCTTGTTATAAGTATACTTATTACGGTTGGCATCTGTGCCACCAGTACGTACATTTTATTTTGAAGATTTAGTTTAAAAATCCATTTTGTTTTGATGGTATTTGCAGTTGCTTTTTTTAAAATTTATTCTGTAGAGTATTTAAGTAGTATTAAAGCTTGGCTTGTTGTTGCCTAGTTGTATGATTGCGGTACAGTCGTCTCACTTTAACAACACACATGCCTAAATGATTCTCACGACCACCTAAAAAGTCTTTAACTTTTTAGGTGGTCATGTGTTTTTAAAATTATTTTATTGAACAATTTTCATGGTAAAGTTTAACATTAATTGTAATAAAATTTAAAAAATTTACTTTTTATTATTAATCATTTACTATTTTATTTAGGCTTAAATGGCATAGGAAATCGTCATCATTTTCAGAAAGTTCTACACTTAGATATTATCAAATCCATTTCTCTATCGGATAGGAATTTTTTTATAGTATTTATTGAAACAATTACTTTTTAATTAAGATTTTTGAGCAGTTTGTAACTTCAGATCTCATTTTTTTACAAAAAAAAACTTTCCCGAACTTTGTAAAGTCATCCTTAAGCAGACACACTTATTTGATTTACCTATGAACATTGTTTGCATATGTTCACATACATCAGCTTACAAAAGTTTACCATGGTAATTCGTTTTTCTGAAGATTAAAATGGTAGCCGTGCTTGCTTCAAGTCATGCCAAAGCTGTATTTGTTTTTTTTTTAATTTCTATTACATATAATTTTGATACTTTTTAAAAGTTTTGCTTGTTTTGGTATTTGAGACGTTCACGATATGTCTGTGGGCTTTCTTTTGATCAGATTACTGATATATTTCTCCTTCTTAATTGGAAATGATGACATTAAGTATGTAGAAACTCCTTTTCCGTTTTTTTAAATTTGAGTCTGAAATTGCTTGGTTTAAATAAAATAACTGTGACTTTTTAAAAATTTATTTTTATTTATTTTAGTTATTGCACCTAATAAAGCACTGGTTTGGATTGATTACTGATAGTTTTAGATGCTTTACTAGGCTAGTGTATTTAATTTTTTATGCACTTTTATAATGACAATTAAAATCGAATTTCCTACATCTTTCTTTAATAATACTAAATCATTGTTGTACAACGTTAACAAAATTTCACAAACCTCAAAATTTTATTTCTTTTATGTAAAGGTGTAATATAGAAAAAAATAGTTTAACACACTGGTTCAGAAAGCTTTTCCAACACTTGTTTGTTTTTCTACTCACCGCTAATCGGTTTGTGTCGGAATTTCAAACGCTTGCTTAAATCGATGATTTCTCGATCTTGTATTTTAATATACTATTGTCCAACGCTATTAATATTGACAACAGATTTTGGTTTAAGATAAGTGCATATTAAACATCTTCAAGATGTGATTACTTAAACTTATTGTTTATATGTGATGAAGTATCAGTATCCAGTGTCCAATCTATTGGTTTTGTAGTTGTAAACAAAAGTTTTTCTTTATTTTTACTACTTTTTTTTGCTATTTATATATTTTTTTCTATATTACTCTTTTTAATGAAATATAAATAAATAATTTTTTTACATTTTTTTTAACATTACCGTTTACCAATTACGTAAATAGATTCTCATATAAAACGTTGCGACACATAAATAATGAAATTTTATGACTATTTAATGTGTTTTGTGGTATGTGTTTACTGTATAAAATTAATTATTTATAATTTATTAATGTAGTTTATTAACTTGTGCTAAGGAAGCGAAGAGTCAATCTCTAAACGTCCGATAGTCTTTTGATGTTTGAATAAAATTTTAGAAAATGTCCAGTTGCCGTCTCATTCTGCTTACTAGAAACCGATACAAGAACTTTAATTATTTCTATAATTACATATTATTGTATTACAGGATATATTCATGTACATTATTGATAATAAAAAAGATATTTCTGGAGAAGACTCATGTTCTATACTTTTGCAAAGCTATGATTGCGACTTAAAAGATCCAATAGAATGGACTGTTCCAATACACGAAGGAGAAACTCTTGAGAAGCCAATTGTAATGTTATGCAAACTTTAATACAAATATTGTTTTATGTTAATCATGTTTCTAGGGAAATAACGAAGCTTTTAAAATATTACACATATCAGATATTCATTACGATCCAACATACACTCCGGGAAGTTTGTCAAAATGCGATTACCCACTTTGTTGTGAGTTTGACAGTGGAATAGCTGAATCGGAAGATGAAGCTGCTGGATATTGGACTGATTATAACTGTGATGTGCCGCTTCATTTTCTGGATGATGGTTTAAAACAAATTGCAGCTACACATGTAAATAAATGCATTATATTGATTGCTTCTAAGTTTATAGTTGAGTAATAATTTTAGAAAGATGTTGACTATATTTATTTTACGGGTGACATTATTGGTCATAGAGTATGGGATACAAATAGAGATAATAACACAGTTGATATGATAAACGTTTTGCAAACCTTTGAAAAATATTTTGGAAATACTCCCGTATTTCCAATAGTTGGAAACCATGAACCGCATCCTGTTAATGTGTAAGCCATTTCATTGAAACATCATACATTAATATATCTATTAAATTATTAGGTGGTCTCCTGAAGGCGTAAGTGAAGGTCTTTCAACTCAATGGGTTTATGATGTAGCTGCCAAGGAGTGGGGAAGATGGTTACCTGAGGATGCCAAAGAAAGTGTTTTAAAAGGAGCATATTATACTGTACTAGTTAAACCAGGCTTTAGAGTAGTTGGTTTAAATAGTAATATTGCATATACTTCCAATTGGTATTACTAAATAACCTTAATACTCTGACAATATAATTTATATAAGATCTACTATTATAGGTGGTTGTTATTTCAAGACGAGTATCCATTTGAACAATTGAAATGGTTAGAGAATATTTTATACGAATCAGAACAAAATAATGAACAGGTACATATTCTTTCTCACATTCCATTGTCGGATTCTACGTTACACGGGCCTTGGGCAAGAACTTTAAAAAAGATTCTTGACCGTTATTCAAATACAATTGCAGCCATGTTTAATGGTCACACACATAGTGATACATTTACAGTATATTATAAATCTGACGAACCAACTAAAGCAATTAACGCCGCTTTTAATGGTGCTAGTTATACACCATATTCGGATAAAAATCCAAGCTACAAAATTTTATCTGTGGATTCTCAAAACTTTGTAAATATTTTACTTGCTTCAATGAAACAAATAATACATATGTTATTATTTTAGGATTTACTAGATTTTGAAGAATGGATAATAAATGTTACCGATGCTAACTTACATCCTGAGCAATCTCCTGCTTGGTTTAAACTTTATTCTTTTAAAGATGCTTACGGAATTGATGATTTGAATCCAGATACTCTTACAGAACTTACAGTAAGAATGGCCACAGAATCTGACAAAACATTATTGAAACAATATATTAGGTATGTAAATAATAAATTTGATTTTTTATTGTATAAACCATATGTATATCTTGTAGATATAAATTTCGCGATGGCCCTAAAGTTGATGAAGATTGCAATGAAGATTGCTTAAAAACTACATTGTGTGATATGGTAATTGGCGTTTATAAAGAAAACGCTAACTGTGACGTACTTATGGATCAATGGATTAATTAAAATTAAAATTTCGATTTTTATAACGTTGTCATGTCTCAAAAGAACTTGAACAAATTATTTGTTCACTATAAAACTGCATAATACTATTAGTTTTGTAATTCTTATAATTACATTGATAGAATCGACCGTTACTAAGTGATAATTTATAATGCAGGATTTGAAATAAATAACTATGTTTTTTATTACAATTTATTTAGTCTCACCGTGACTGCAGTTTCGACTGAACCTGCAACTGAACTTACATGAGTTACTCATGTAAGTCTGATGAAGACTGAGGTCTGATAAAAAACATAGTTATTTATTTCAAATCCTGTACTATAATTACTCCATAAAGAATATTCAATAAGGTTTAAATTGCTAGGAATCTTTTATTATATTAATAACAGAATGGAATTTTATTAATCTTAGATATAAATATTAATAACTTTTTTTGTATTGTATTTACTTTTATATAGGTAATTTATACAATGTTCTTAGCAACCCTAAAAACAGTTTTCATGCTTTGTTTGTAAATAAAGTATTTTTGGTAACAATTATTAAATTTCAATATATTGAAAGTGCCTCCACTATGTAATCACTTAAGAACTGTCAATTTTTCCTGACAAATCAAAACCACAACAAACAATACTACAAGAATTTAGAAAAATAAAAAACTTGAAAGATGCTTTTTAATATTTGTTTTTAGATTTCCTATTTGGAATATTAAAAAAACTATAAAATTATTAGGTAAAAATAAAATTTGACGGCAAATTGAATTTTTATCTATTCCAATTGAAGAACTTTGAGAATTATAAACAATTGAAATTATTATTAAAATTGTTTCAACCTTTACTTCATATAACAAATATACACGTTGTAGCAAATATTTTATTTAAATACTAATTAACCCACATAACACTGTTATTATTTATTTATGTTTACGTTATTAAATGTTCTATTTAAATAAAATTTCACCCGATGAAACATAAAATACTATATGATGTACAGGGTGCTAAAAGAAACAAAATAGCCATTTTTATTTAAAAATAACTTCTCTTTATTTTACTTGTAATAAATAAGCTTTTACAATTTTAAATAATAACGCAATGTAAATAATTTAAGCACGATATCACAACAAAATGATTTTAAATCCCTTTCAAACCTTTTTTTTTCAAAAATAAAAAACTATTTGTTTTTAGTAACTACAAACCCAATAAACTATATATCGCTAAAATCAATATAAAATTTTACATTTTATAAAAATATAGTGCACTATAGTTTCCATTTGAAAAACAAAACTTTATCAAATTTTTATAAAATTCAAAGTAAAAAAAATACTAACTACGCCGTTGGATTCTACATATAAAAGTGCCCATAAGATGTGTTAATCCTGTTTCCAGAAGTTAAGAAATAAACCAAATAGACGTTATTATAGAAAACAACCAATTTCAATAAATCATATTTTCTTGGAAAGTAAAAAGTAAAAAAAAAATCATTTTACTACCATATTAAACTCATATTGCAAAATTAGTTCCAGACAATCTTACCAAAATGTATCTAGCATTTTTGTATCCAAGATAGCCTATAGTAACGTCTAAATTTGACCGCCCTATACGTAAGCACAGTACCTTACATTTACGTTTTTACGTAACGTAAAATTTACGCAAAATTTGCATTTAAAAAACACACAAATTTTACATTAATTGTTTACGTTTTATTTACGCAAATCTGAAGATTAATTATTTACTTATTTTATTATAATATAATAAATTTAAGGGGCAACATGACATAATTGGTATTTGTTAAATTTAAAAATTGTTATTTCATGTTACAAATTAAGAATTCAAACAATTATTATATTTTATTAGTATCATTTAAAATTTTGTAATAGTACTTACCAAGCAACGTGCATTAATTAAGCAAATATTTAATGAATTATGAAGGAAATAAAAATAGGCAATGTGAAAATAAATTTATATTTTAAAATAACAAATTGTTGTTACAAATTACAATTGACAATGTTTGTCATCAACACTTTGTCGATGCTATCTACAACAAAAATAAAATATTATATACATAAAAACTACAAATTAGGACAGAAGGACCATGCTCGATAATCTTCTGATGTTCATGCTCATAATAATAAAATCATCCTATGGCATCAATTTAATTGTATTCTGTAATTTATAAATATTATATAATTTGATGATTATAAATTAACATAACGTACTACTACGAACTAAAAATTCTGTGACAATAAAATTATTAAACATGATTATAAAGTTACTTAACATTGAATTTAGTAACAGAATATAAGAGGTTATGTATCAATGTATATGGAAGTATCTAACAAAAACTGTAAATAACACAACCTAAATATGCGAATAAATAATAAAATTGGAAAGTTTATTTATAATAAATAACAAACTTGATCTTACCACACCGTCCCGTAATTCATAGTTTGTTCAAAATAAGCTTTAACATTAATGGCATGAAATAAATACAGACACCAGATATACTCATTGCATATATTTAGTAATGTGCAAATAATATGTTTAATAATTATGGTAAAATTTACGCAAATTATAATACGATATTTTAACTCTGCAGAGTTTACGTATTATTTATATTTTTTATGTTAATTTCTTCTAAACTTCTTTATAATGTAAACCAATTTGTATATAATTTACCTTAAAAATATAATTTACGTTTTACGTATTATTTACATAACATGTTTACGTAAATTTTGTAACATAAAATTGATGTATTAAAACGTAAATTTTATGTAACATATTTACTGTGTTTCTACAATAAATATATTTGAAAAGGATTCCCAAAATTTTACAATTTTGCGGCGATTAATAATTAAGATAACTAATAAATAATTGATTGCTATTTTGTCAATTTCAATATATTTAAGAATGGATATCATTATATACAACTAGATAGTATAAAACGCTTTATTGTAGTCAAGTAAACCAAGTATCGTAAGTTGTTCCATATCCGTCGTTTAAATTATATCATCACATACATTTAACATAATAATAATAAATTTTTTTTTTTACTTTTAAAATACATTAAATCAATATTTTACTTTACATCATGAATATAATAATCTATACAATAAACACTAAAACAGGTTTAGTTATTTTCACATCGAAGTTCTATTCTCCGTTATAGTATATTTTCTATTCATTCCAATCCTTTTTTACTCTCATTCAAAATTTCATGTCTACTTTCACCCAATACTCGCTTCTTCGTTTTCAGTCTATCTAAATCTAGCAATTATCTTTCGCTCTGTATTTGGTTTTATGTTTGTTAAATATGCAGTCCTATCTATTTCAATTATCTCTATATATCTTATTTGGTATCTAGATTCTCTCACTCTTACTATCCATTTTTGTGCGCTTATGTCCTTGTCCTTCATTTTCAGCTCGTTCCAAAACTCTCTTCCTTGTCTCTGCAGTCTCACTATTTTTCTACTTGCATACCCCATTCTGTTGTAATAAATTTCTCTATTCTAATTTAACTTTATAAACTTGTCAATCGTCTTCTCTTTCGTACATTCTTGTAAAAGTCTGCATTCACCCTTATATCTTATTATTTCTTAATATTTCACTGCTTCCACACTAATTTTATTATTATTTAACTCTTCTAATACAATATATGCTGGCGTTTCTTTATTTAACCCTGATACCTGTCTCCATTTAACAAACATTTAACATAGCATTGCAATATTGTATTAATTATTTTTATTTTAAATTGTGTAATAATACTTACCATGCATTAAGCTAGTATTTAATAGGTATGAATATAAATTTTAAAAAAAGTGAAATTTTTTTAATAATTTTAAAACATCTTTTATTACCACTGATCGTCAATGTTTATCATCAGCATTAAATAATAATAAATCAATTAATATATATTAATTATACATAAATACCACAAATCCGGTGATAAAACTAAGTTTTAGTCTTATGAATAATAAATAAAAATTAAAAACAAAAATATTTTAATGAATTGATTGAGACTTGCCAGCAAGACGCGACCGGAGTCTGATCGCAGTCCGCAGCCTCTAAATTCGATTTATTTAGCGCTCCTAATGAGTTAAAAATATATGCAAACACTATTCAAAATTGTCAAACACAATGTAATCTACTATTGTACGAATTATGCAAAAATTTGCTCTAAAAAACCATTAGCGGATAATGAGTTTTTACTATCTAAATATTACTCACATAAATCTAGTACAAGCAATTTAGATTTAGTTATCCAATTATCTAAAATTATTTGTGAGGTGATTTTTCAAATTACCTTACCTTTTGACAAATATCATTTTGATCATAATTAGTGTAGAGTTAAAGATCTTGTTACACAGACCAAATATGTTTGTACTAGATTTATGTGAGCGTAACTGTATGTATAGAATTAAATAAAAAATATAACTTGACAAGTGGTGGTCAATTTTCTTTCAAAAATTGCCACAAACGGCCTCGATTTGAATAGAATAACAAATATAGAAAGGTTATTGCTTAATTCTATAGTAATTTAACCCAAGAAATAAAATTATATTAGTGTTAAATCAATATTTTAATTTCTAACTTTAGAACGCATAAGAAATGTCAAAAAGAAGAATTATGTCAATTTACATAAAAACTATGAAATTTATAACAAAATTGTCAAATTCGCGAAATCCAAAAATATGAATGAAAATTATATAAAATTGGGCCAAGCAAAGTGTCGCGAATAGACAGGCCTTTTTTTATACTATCTTTCACCAACACATACCAACATTTTACTTAATAAATTTAAAATGATTCTTTTCACTGACAAAAACTGATGGCGGAAATATATTGATGATTGAGGAGAAGTAGTTAGTACGAAGACAAACTTTAGTTTTCAAAAATTTCGACCTTCCAGCAAGCATATTTTAAGAAATTTATTGAATAAATACACCACAAGCTTTTTATGGTAGTATGGCAGTTAGGTAGCAGTCCAAAATTTATTATCAAATTAATTTTTTACTATGTACTCATGTCAAAAAATAGACGTTTCGGAATACTTATTTTATATTAATTTGTGAACAAATTTCAGACTACATATCTAAATTAAACTTAATTTTTTTTAATAAACAGCTAAATTACTGATATACCTTGTAGATGTCACAAAGTTGCTGATTTAGTTTAAATTTTCTAAAAGTATTTCTTGAATAAGATGGCAATACTAACACACCTATCAACAGAATGTCAAATGATAAATTAAGATATCCAAAGCGTGAAAAAAAACATCCTGTATATAAAAGATCATATTTAGTTATATCTTTGGTTGTACGTATCATTAAAGAAAAAAATTATTCTAAAATAATTTTAATTTGCCGTATGAGGATGCTTTATTTTATCTAGATAAAAAATAACATTTTATACATTTTAAATAATAAAAATTCCACTAATCTATAAGAAAACTACTGTATTTATAGTTAATAAACTAGGTTATAAAAGTATTTTTGTTCTATATTTGTACATAAATTTCATTTAATTATTTTCAGAATGAATATAATTGCTCTACCAAATTTGGACTTGAAATATTGCAAAATTACTACTGAACAATGTTTAAAAAAGCAAATTTTATTTTAAATTTAGGTTGTATACATTTTATAAATAAAAAGAATAACGATACCACATGAATCATGTTTTTTCTCAATAGATTGCTTAATTAGATGCTGTTGTATAACTGCATACGAATTGACCGAATAAATATTGGAATAGTTCAATAATGAAGCAGATGCTTAAATTTTTGATATTATTGTTTGACATAATACCTGAGTATTATGGGAAAGTAGTATCGTACGTGAATGTGCAATACGTGAGAGGTGAACTTTTATTTTGATGTTTCGAAAACAATATTCGTGAATCAAACAAATAAAATTAAAATATAAAATGTTTTATACATTTTATTCTTGCATGTTTTTGGAAAGTATACATTTTGTTGCTTGATACTTACTCAATCATTAAATTTGAATGTCAAAATTGTTATTTTTTAACCCAAAATGCAAAATGTCTTTTTTATGTTTGAGAATTAAAAATTGAGAAAATAAAAGTTTTTTAAAATTCAAGTTGCAAACATAAGTTTTTTGAAAACAAGAATATGTAATTAAATAAATATTAAATTAATTTTTGCAAATAAATATTTAAAATTATGATTAAACTGAAACTGAAACCGAATACTACAAATAGTAATGTTAAGTGCAAATTTCCAAAAATTTGCAATAAAAATATGGTTGTCTGGTTAGTAAGTTAGTATATTAATTTATTTTGCTTATAATTTATTCAAACGTAAACGATTATGTTTTAAATTAAAAAATTTCTCAATAATTGTTTGTGTGCGCAATATAGTTTCTGAATAAGTCGTCGACAAACTCTTACCTTGAAGTGTGATTTAAAATTTAAATGTACGTTGCTAAAGTTGCTTAGCTCCTGTACACTTATCGTTTTAAATCTTGCACATCTGCAAATTTCACTGTAAGTTGAATGTGATTAGTGAATAAAAAAATTAAAAATACTTCAAATATTATAAATACAGTATTTATTTTGTGTTCAGAATAAATATATTATGATAACATACAATGGTTCGTTTATTTAAAAAAAAATCTCAAAATGTTTTGTTTGTAGTTTAATTTAAAAAAAAAATTTTAGTATAAAATTATAATTCAACATTTTAGGAAAGTTACTATAGTTTTATGCTATTTTTTTTTATTGATCTACAAACAAATAATTGCTTAGCTTATAAATTTAATTACTTTATTTTTTATTATCATTATTAATCTTTATATTTTTGTAGTAATAACTTATATATTTAATGCATATGCTTATTTATATTTACAGAAGCAAGACTTATTGTTAAATCAGTTTAAACTGTTTAATATACTTCATTAAATTTCAAAAACTGCATTGTTATTAATATAGTATACTATCATATTTCAAAGATACACTCATTCATCATAAATTCAGTGTTGTAAAAGAGAAAGTATTAAGAAAATAATGAGTTTTAAAAAGAATAAATGCTAATTCATTGATCGTGAAAGTTCAAGTTCACGGATTCGGAGTAAATTTCTTAAAGCACAGATTACATGATAATAAAAGTTGGCTTCAATAAAATACAGATAAATAGATAAAATGACAAATTATAACAAAACTATGCCCATGCTCTTCCTACAATAGATATAATTTGTAAATTTAATTATCTGTGACTATTATTTTCTGTAAGAAGATGATTTCTACATTATGTCGACAGCTTCCTTATTATTATCTTGTATTATGCTGATTTTAATTAATTACTAACAGCAATGTTTAATTTTTCTTTTGCTCAAATGATTTGATTCACTGTAGTAATTGCAAATTACACAATATGACTGATCAACCACTTTTAGGTTTTTGAATGCAAAATAAAATATGCTAAAATGTGTAATCCGCTTTGCATTAAATGTGCATAAATGAAAAAATAATATAAATTGGCGGCAAATAAGTCAAGATTGTCAAAAAAAAGAGACCTAAAGAAGAAGGAAAAATGAAGACAAAACTTTTTTTATATGAAAATAAATAGCTTCACCACCTGCCGTTTACCACTTTTGAAAGTTATAACTTTTATACACTTATGAGTTATGACTACAAGGCGCTGTTTGCCAACCGAAGTAAATTATTAAAGTAAATGCATTTTAAAATTTTTATCATACATTTTTTCCATTAGAACTTGCAACAAATAAGATACTTATTAAATTCCAACATTAGGTATATTGTAAAATGTTTCAATTTTCGTTAAACATTTGTAAAAGTGTTAAAAATTGTCGAATGCTCATAACAATTCTAACTGGTTTCCTCTAAGAGTTTAAAAATTACAAGCATATTTGACCGGATAAAGTATACAATATATTATGCTTTTACTGTGAGAATAGCTTAATTGCTTATAACACAGTGTACAATCTTCAAATCCATCCATATAATAGTTTATTACTTCCATACCTTTGCAATTACACAATACAGTTGTACTAAAAACCATTGTCTGTAGAAAATAGTGACATGCTCTGATTGAAACAACAATTATAATTTTAGTGGGCTTTTTTTCACTCGTTTCCTTATTAATTAACACTGTCTGCAGAGTATTGCCATTTTGCACATTTTTTGAAAATTATATTAAAACTAATTTATTTATTTGTTAGTATATAATCTTTAAAAAATAGTTTAATTTATACGTGGAATAAAAATACCGTATTGTTTAACCTAGAACTGTTTTCAACATTTTACTATGTTTATATTTGTTTGAAAATTGCTTGAATTACAGTAAAAATTATACATGGCCAAGAATTACAGCGATTAGTGCACTGGCGCGGCGCCACTGACGTCAAGCATCGCAATCAATATAAACAAATCAAACTTGACAAATTAATTAATATAAGTCTTAGGACTAGTACACACTTGCCGTTGGACGTCGCGTTTAACGCGCGTTCGACGCACGATAGCATCATACACACTGCGCGCTTGTTATGGACATTCGACGAGCGTTTGTAATGAGGCATGCACGGTTCAGTTTAAAAATAATTAACATTGAGAAAAATTGAATAATTAAACAAATAATCATAATTTTTAAATTCAAATAAAGTTGTACTAGTCTACAATCTATTTCATTGTGTTTTATTCTCTATTTTTGACCATGATATGACTAGAATGTTTGAAAGTTTTTTAAAACCGCCACTGGTCTACACGAAAGCGCGCGTTTATATGTGCAACACCATGGCTGTGCATGTATCTCAAATTGCGGACTGAGAGTTCTGTGTAGCCCGTATGAAGCGTGGGTCCTCAGATCTTTGTTAAAGCACGCGTTAGTCACGCGCTTTCAAATACATGCACAGCCATGGCCAAACCAGTGATGGATTTAAAAATGTTCAAACATTCTAGTCCTGGTATGGTCAAAATGGAGAATAAAATACATTAAATTAGATGGTAAACTAGTACAACTTTATTTAAATTTAAAAATTATGATTTATTTGTTGCAATTACAAACGCTTATCGAAAGCTCACAATAAGCGCGCTGTGTGTACGCTACCAAAGCGCGTTAAACGCAACACCCAACGCCGAGTGTGTACTAGTCAGATGTACAATTTTATTGTGTCAATGTCAATGTTTACAAATTATGGATTAATTTTAACAAATTAAATTGAGCAAATCTTGGGAAGTAGTCAACTAAATGTATTTTGTGCAATCACAATTATCCAGAAAAGTTTGCATTCAAAATATGGATGCCTTTATGAAACAGCATTCATATAATTTAATTGTAATTTGTTTGACAAAGTGCACTCAACTGACGCTTCGATAATTTTTAATGCAGTTACTAAAGTATAAGGGAAAACTTTTTCGCGCAACATTTGAAAAGGACGTATAACACGAGAGAGGAAGACTTTTAAATACTTTTTAGTACAAATGTTATGTTTTCAGATAAATATAGGTATTGTACTAGATTTCGTACTAATTATTTTTATACATGTGTTCTTTTGATATGCACAAATAAAATATTACGTCTAAGTATAAAGTATTCAATTGTAGTGTGCTTTACTATCTATACTAAATTCATCTCCTCACCGTGGAGTCGAAGTAAACGAATAAAATCGCGTGATCGGTACCTGAACACAAACAAGCCGGTTGCAATTGGTCGTTATCGGGGGACTTGTCTGCTCAATCCAGACCCCATTAAAATGAGATTTTATACATAGATGCATAGTAAAATATTTGCGGTGTATAAACAATGTGATATACAGATCAGTCCAGCACGCAAAAGACGCAAAGTAAATCTTAAATGATAATAGAAGCACTGTAGAAACTATCATTGCGACTCTGTCTATGTTGTTGTGTTCGAGCTGTGCAAGTAAACGACGCATGTATTTGTTTATTTTGACTTTGGCTGGTTTTTAATTTAGTATACATTTTCCATTACTAAAATGTACTAAAATGTGGCTCCAAACATCAAAAAGGTTGAACAATCCTGGTCTGAGTATGCTCAGAGACAAATCGAGCAGATGTTTTGTTTCTGAGCACACTCTGGACCTCTTTTGTGATAAGCGTCCTTTTCTATCGTTGCGCAAAAACTTCTTCCATAGGCCACGCCACGCTAAGTTGGTTGTACTATATATTACTATTAAAAATTGTACAACTCCAATCCTGTTTTGATCATTTGTAGCTGTTAGTTTTGTGGATATATTTAAAAAATGCCATAAGTATAATATAATTAAACATATAACTTTTACTATACAGCGTGGTTAGTTTTTCATTGCCTTATATCTGCCAAACTATCAATAATATAAAAAATTTCTATGAAACTTGCTTGGTACATTATCAGCTATTTACATATTAAAAATATTTACAGTGCCACTTCTGGTCTTACTGGTAGTTATATTAACTTTATTTTTTTAAATGGAACACCCTGACTTTGAATCCCCTGTTCAATTGTCTTTCAAAAAGTTTATTAGACTTATATATCAAAAGTCAATCCTTATGAAGATTACGGAGATATTAGCTGTCCACTTGGTGTATGCATATTAAAGCAGCCTGTGTAATATCTTCTTTATTTTGAAAGATAATATCGATAATAAGATAATAATTATCAAGCATTCTCTAATGTTTCCAACTGACATTAAATTCTTTCAAACAAATATGACTAATTTTGTAAACAATTTGAGGTTTGAATCAATTTTGAAAATAATATTTTAAAATTGTTTTTCAAAGTTGGTTGAGTTTTGTTTTCAACAACAATATAAAAAACAATTTGTTTGTAATAAACATGCAATATTAATTTTTATAGATAGAAGAGTTTACAGTGCTCGTTAATAAATAGTTATTTATTTTATTTTGTTTGATCTTATAATTAATTATTTATATTGGGTTATTCGAACGTATTTATTTAAAATATATTTAATTATTGTGGATA
>JARJEC010052333.1:0-11727 GCA_030264575.1 Tachinus sp. AB-2021 | reverse complement strand
TAAGTTAATTCATTTGGCACATAATTGCTAATCAATCATTCGCAATCATCTTATGTATTGTAATTATAAATGTAAATATTAAAATGCACACTCACATTCACACAATAAGTATAAATATTGGTTACATCAACTTCGCATGTCTATCGTATGATGTTGAAGAAAATATTTAGTTAAACATTGACATGAATCATAGTTTCAAATAATATGAAATAAATTGTTTCTAGGCGAGTCTGTGAGTATCGATCATCTGTCCACGACGTTTCACGCACACTACTACTTTCATCATCAAAACAATTTGGATTGTGATATGAATAATCGTGCGCTCTATATAAAATTTCCACTTGGAATCCACTATTCCACAAACACACATTGTCCATATATAAACAACACTGTTGAAAATGCACGTTTGCATTTTATTGATTTGGTTTACTAGAATTAATTATCAGTAGTGACCTTAGACGAAACTATTTAGTTGAGTCTCAATAAATAAAGATCTTAATAAAATATGCAATAAAACTTTTTGCTATGAAATAAACCATAGTCGGTCGACGGTGCTAGAGGTTTAGAGTTTTGAATGTATGTTTAAGTATACACGCTGAGGATTAATTGGTGGACAAACGCCGGCTAACTTTGTAGATCTTGTCAAAAGAAAACAAAAATTCTAATTCCAAAATGCCGAGAACACAATAACTGCTCGTTGTTAAAAATTATCTAAAAATCGGTATACTAAGATGGGAGTGAAGTCGTTCAGCTATTGTCTACCGGGAGTACATAATTTGCATATTTTTTATTAGTGCAATTAGCGCCCACGATTAATAGGCTTACAAATATGCACTTGTGGTAGCAATTAAGATTAAAATTCCCTAGATCGGGTTTTTCATAGGTGAACCAAATATAAAACTAGAGGTCGTACTGCGTACTAAAACTTTTCCCTCAGCAATATATTTCCGCCATCAGTTCTTTACGTTAAAAATATCATTTTAAATTCATTAAGATAAGTATATTGTTGCATGTGTTGGAGGAGGATAGTATAAAACTTAAGATGGATGTGGTCTGTCCGTTCGACTTATCCGCTTGTCTCGATTTTATATAATTTTTATTTTGTTGTTTTGAAATTTTTTAATGAAATAAAAACCAAAATTTGCAGATTTTAGAGATCTACAAATTCGTTTATATGAAATTTTATTATAAATTTCATAATTTTCTTGTAAATTGCCAAAATTCTTCTTTTTGACATTTACAATATGTTTTAATAAGTTACGTATTAAAATGTCGATCTAAAACTGATTTAATTCAATTTCTAGGATTAAAATACTATAGAATTGTAAACTACCTTTCTTTATTTGTTATTCTGTTCAAATCGAGGCCCTTTATGGCGATTTTTGAAGAAATATTTACCACCACGTGTTGCCAACTTAACCAACCGAAACGAAACTAGAGTGTACTTCCAACATATTCCTCAAATTTCAGAACAGTATCTTACAAATTGTTTGAGTTATGCGTTCCACACACACACACACACACACAAACACATAGATACATGCAGACATTTTTCTAAAAATCATTTTTTTAAACCTCCAAAATGTATTTCCGTTGAAATCTCAATTTCGAATTTTTGGTATGAATCCATTAATTTTCCCTATATAGAGGGAAAAGTAATAATAGTTCTTTGCAAATATTTATTATGAATCATTTACATTAGGAAAGTTTCTAAATTTAACCGAGATTGCAATAAGTTTTACCAATCATTTTCATATTGAGTAGTAAAATTATCACTTTACAATGAAAATCGAAATTTAAATTATCATAACCTGCAAACATTTAACTCGTACATTTAAGTGTCAAAATATCACGAACGTCTATGGGGAAAATCAATAACAATCATTAAAATTATTACTTCATGTATGTTAATATTAAAGGTGTGCTAAACCTGTAAAAACACAAACATTGTAAAATTCCTAGATACGTTAGGGAGGAGAGGAGCCTCAGATGGGTGTATTGGCTATGTCATAATTTTTTTATTTTGCATCCAGCTTTTAGGACAAAGAAATTATAATTTTATGATATTTTTGCGGGACAATTTTTTTCTCACATACATATTTTCAATGAAGAAGTTTAAAAAAAATAAGCAATGTGTGCAAATAACTGAATTATTTATTATTATTTTTTAACAAGAATTTATAATCGTATTAATACTGAAAACAGAATTTAATTATCTTTATTGGTTTTTGAGAAAATATCCAGAGAGTTTATGCAATAAACAGATAGGATTTCACTGAGATTGTCGTATCCGGACGTAACGTCTAGTTGACAACTCCCTAGCTAAATTATTGCTATTGGCAACGCCACGACGTCCCCAAAACAGAATCAAAGAAAACCTCTTTAAAACCCTTTCCTTCATCGGTATTTGGTTGACTTTCGCGCCTCGAACATAATTTTGAGCATTCGAGACGTCGTGTTTGCATTCCCATTTGAAATGCATTGTAGCAGTGCTAGTCGGCTAGACGTCATGTCCGACCGTTTAATCGAAATCCTATTATTGTCGTGACTTCTCCGCTAGACGTTACGTGTAGCCTTAACATTTATGATAAATCAAATTTAAAATGTTGATGTTGTTTCTTGCTTATAAACATCACTTTAACAAGTCACTATTGATCTCGAAAATATCTCATAACTGATTAGCTTGAACAATTTTTACTGCCTAGTAGTAATAATTATAGTATTTTACAGTAGAAGTTAGAAAATCTCTTCTCTGAACCTATTTGAGGTAATGCAGTTTCTACTTTTTTTTAATGTACACAGAGTTTGGAGAATTTTGAAAAAAATAATTGTTTTTTGTCTTACATATTTACTTGATATAAGTTAATATTTAAAATTTTATGTTTCATAATTTCCACATAAAAATAATTATTTTTGTGGCATGGCTTCTTATTTTTTATCCTCTGGTACAAAATTGCTTTGTACTGCCAAGTGCCATTGCTTAAGCGTTGAATAAAGTACTTTCAAACCACTCTGACATTGAGAAGAATGACGCTTATCTCGTTTATATCGACAGTTTTAATAAACCTGGCAGGCTAATATGAGGCTAACAGATAGACTTACTTCACCTGTCTCTTTTCTTACGTTAATTTGAATCCTATAATCAATCTGGATCCAGTTGATCCTATTTGAATGCATTGTGATATAAACGCATGCGGATGCAAACGTGGATTTACTTACTCGATCCTATCGGGTTTTGTTCTACCCGCTTAGCTTTGTCGATATAAACGAAGTAACAGCCTTCCATAAATCCAAGTTAAACAATTATAGATAAAAATGTGGGATATCCCCCTCTGGTATTAACCGCCTCAATTATTAACCGTTGTTTATTTAGATATTTCAACAACTATACAAAGTATACGCCACTATAGCGATTCAGCTCCGTAAACTGAAATCGCTATGGCTACTTAACGGCCGCTTTTTAAGGACTGCGGCCGTTAAGAGGTTGCTTACATGGAAACAAACAGTCCCAAAAGCAACCTTTAACAACTAGATATTACGTTAAAAATTACATGCATTCTCATATAGTTGATATTAGTACAATTTGAAATGACAGCTAAAAATGGGGTTTACAAAGCAAAACAGATTTTTTTCAACTATTGTCATTTATGGAATTATGTTCTTTAATTATGCAACAATGATTAAGAAATTTTAAATTTGCGCCAAAAAGAATCTAGTTTTTCCAGGTGTCTGAAATTCAGTGCTGCACACTAAAAATATCTAGATTATTCTTTTTATCCCATAGACGTTCCTGATGTTTTGACAGATAAATTTATGAGGTGAATGTTTGTAGGTTATATTCATTAAACATTTTCTAATAATTAAACAATTTCAATATGTTTACACACACAGGCCCAAGCTTCATTTATATTAATGGCACATTGTAGTGGAACAATAATTTATTTGTTACAAAATTTAATGTGCAATAAATGTATTGTTTGTTTTTTAATAATATATATTCCGCTATTAATTTATATTTGTTCCGTCTATGAAAAAGTCTCATCTAGTGGATTTTTATTTTTACGTATTTACAAGTGCATACTTGATTGTCTATTAATCAATCCTTAATTGTTGTTGCTATTTACTATGGTAATGTTAAATACTATAGAATACATTAAACAAGATAATAAATAAAATGTAAATATTATAGGCCTGGTTATATTAAGGTTCATTCACATAGACATAAGTGCAACAGTGTACTAGTAGTTGCATTGTAATAAAATTCGTTTATTTATCTAGAATCTAGACGATCTCGAGATTAGTGTGGTTACGTTGCAGTATAGTAAAAACATATCCACTGAATTTGTTCTACTATATTAACAAAAAAATCATGTTAAATTTATATAATCTAATGAATCAAATTAATTTGCTATCATCTATATACAGTGTGAGCTTTTTATCTTGAGACAACAAATGTTTGAAAAATCGGATTAAAAATGATAAAATACGTCTTCAATACTATTACAAATGTTATTCGATGATACTATTTTTGACGTAATTGCACCACCACCGAGAGAGAGGCGGGGGCAACTTTGAAATTTTAAATAGGAACCCAATTTTTTATTGCACGTCACGATGGTTAACCAACAGAGTTTCTCAATCCGATCTTGGACCCTTCAATAATAATTGTAAATGTTAAAAAAAAGTCAAATTTATTTGTGTACTCCCGTTAACGAAGGCTATGTCAGCTAGTAATTATATAATTTAAAAAAATAACAAAAAGTACGAAAAAAGAACAAAACAAAAATGCACAAGAAATACCTAAAAAGCGCAAAAATGCCAAAAAAGCAGACAATGGAACATTTAAAGTATGTTGAACAGAAAGCAAAAGAAGCAAAAGAAATGTTGTCTCTAACTGTTGCATTTCTTATGAAACGTATATATCCAAATCAATATTTACAAATAAACAAATGCCATAAATTCGCACTCTAATACAATGACAAAGGTATGATAATTTCTATATTAGCGACAATTGCCTCATATCAGATTGACCATCGGTGTATTGTAGTATATTCTAGAAAAATTAGACCTCGTTTCTGCTCTGGAATACAAATGCACTAATTTTAATGTGAACACAGATATTCTACAATACCACACAACTGCACTAATAATAATTTATTGTTTAATGAAACATATAGTATAAAAAACTTGATATGATCGTTAATATTTGTTTTGTTAAAACTTTTCTTTAATTCCTTTAATAAAAGTTTACTGTTTTCAGGTGGTGCTGCGGAAAAGGCTGGTTTGTATGCCGGCGATCAAATTGTTGAGGTAAGAATAATAAATAATTTGCATATTAATACTTTGAGCATCTACTCGACATCTTTCATCATATTTATTTTGTATATGTAGATGAAATAACAAAATATAAACATTTCTGTCTCCCAGAATGTCTGAGTGGAGTTGAGAAACAAAGTGACGCCATCCATCATACATTAAATAAATTGTTTCTATTATTATTATTAAAATGATTCTGTTTTTACATATTGATGTATAGTAGTATTTTTTGGGTTATGCCACTTTATCAAGTTAATTAAAACAATTGCATGTCTATGTCATCTAGTATTATAATAAATGGATATACCATAATAATAGCAAAATTCTAAAGCTCTAAGTGGCACACAATATATTTACATACTATTATATATTGCATATAGTTAATTAAGTAGATATTTATATGAAATAATTATAACGTTTTAGGTGAATGGTGACAATGTGATGACTTCCACACATACTGAAGTGGTAGCTCTAATAAAAGGTAAATATTATTTATTTTTTCATATTTTTATTACATATTATTTCTTTATTAAAATTCTTTTAACTATGATAATTTAATTTATTCATTTATCACTTGTACTGTACTACAAAATATTGTTGATTTGTTTCTATAAATAAAATCGATGGACGCATGTTTGATGAAAATAAAATCAGAAATTAGTTTTAAAAATAGTCGATTACATCATAGCTAACAGAATAAAATACAGTAGATCATAAAATTTGCATAAAAACGGCATTAAGAAATATATTTCCTTTTGTTGTCTCACTTTATCACACGTATGTAATTCGAACAATTCTATTAAATATCTTAGTGCTAATTGAAATGGTCCATCAAATTCTATAAATTATTTATAAATGAATGATGTATGTGTTTTGGAAAGATTAGCATTTATCTCGAATGACTAAATATTTTAATAATTTTAAAAGTAATATTTACTTATTTTATTGATCTAAGAATGTTTGTTTGATGAATACGTAGGCGAATACAAATATAATCTTTTATTACTTTTCAATTATATAGGGAAAAGTATTGGATTCATAGCAAAAATACGAAATCGAAATTTTAACGGAAATATATGATTTGGAGGTCGCCGAGTCTAAAAAAGTGGTTTTTAGAAAAATGTATGTATATGTGTGTAAGTTTTTAAGATATGCTTCTGAACTTTGGGGAATATATTAGAAGTAAGCTCTCGTTGCGCCGCGCTAAAATTGATTTCGATTGGTTAAGTTGGTTAATTTCCCTTCAAAAATTGTCAAAAACGGCCTCGATTTGAATAGAATAACAGATGAAGACAGGTAGTTGATCAATTCCATATTAATTTAACCCTAGAAATTACAAAAGTAATAGTGGATACGGTCGATCGACATACTTTGCTTGTACGGATTTTATATACGAGGCATATCCAGAAAATAAGTTCCGTTTAATAATCAAAAGAAATCAAGATACAGAAATTGAATTAAATTAGTTTTAGATCGATATTTTAATAACTAACTTATAAAAATGCATTAGAAGTGTCAAAAAGAAGATTTTTTGTTTAATTACAAGGAAACTATGAAATTTCTAACAAAATTTTATATAAACTAATTTGTAGTTCTCTAAAATCTGCATATTTTGGTTTTGTTTCATTAAAAATTTCCAAAATACAAAAAAGATACACATTTATCACTCTTCTTTCTTTAAGAGAAAATAAAAACGAATAGATGGCGCTTTTGAGATGGTCAAATGCGGAAACAAATCCCACGTCGAAATCTGCGAAATACGAAATAATAAATTTAAATCGTATAAAATTGGGACAAGTGTGTCGAACCGACGTGATCCTCCATTAATTTTATACTATCTTCCACTAACACATGGCAACATTCTATTAATTTTATTAAATTTAAATTAATTCTTTTTGACATAATGAACTGATGACGGTAATATATTTTTGGGGGAAAAGTTTTACTACACATTGCGATATCTAGTTCTTTAGTAGTATTTGTATTTGTTACTCTAGAAATTTGTCTTCGATATTTAGAGCGCCATTAATTGTTTCCCAATGGCGAATGGTACCGGTATTTTATGTTTACTTTTCCTTCCTAGAGGAAAAGTATAGGTCCCACCTCAAAATATTAAAATCGATTTCAACGGAAATATCCATTTTGAGGCCCACCGAGTCGATCTAGATGGTTTTTAGAAAAATGTATGTATGTATGTGTGTGTGAATGTAGGTATGTACTATGTATGCATAAGTGTAAGTATGTGTCTCGCATAACTCAAAAAGTTTAGAAGCCTCTAGCGTGAAATTTTCAAAATATTTTGCAAACCAGCTCTAGTTTTGCCCCTCGAAAGATGGTTAGGAGAGAAGAAGTTGATGATGAAAAGATATGAGTAATTTTTTTCGAAAAATCGCAATTAAATTAATATTTAATTGAAATTGGACAATAAATCCATTATATGGAATTCATTTGAATCAAGGAATGCAATAGAATTCATTGCGGATACAGGTTTTTTATTTATTTTAAATACATGTTAAAATTCAGCAAATATTATTTAAATATTTTGATGACATGTTATGTTGGCAAAAAATTGTTTATACTCATATTTGACATATAAAATTTAAGGTTAATAAATCTATATGCTATTGAAGTATAATTGTCATACTCGATAATTGCTAACTTGATTATTTTTTATTAAAAATTGCAAAATAGACGCTTTGCATAAAATGTGCGATCGGACGGAAGAGTTTTAGTATGCCATGCGTTTTCTAGTTTATATTGTCACCATTAAGGTTTTTATTGTAAAAGCTGCGTTTGGTGTTTATAACTCTAGGCTCTAGGGCCATAAACTTGCTCAATTAGAAAATATATTATAAAAATTGTGTAGTTTTTCTTTGATTTAGCACACTTTCTCGCGCTATAATCTATTCTTTATGCACATTTGATAAATTCTTGTAAAAAAGCTTCAATTTGATATATTTTATACAGGGTTGTTCAAAATAATGGACATATTTAGATATTTGATATATTTGCTCCAAAATCTAAATATATCCGTTATATTTAGATACTTGATGTTTTTTTTGCAGTGTGGGTACTGTATGGCTGCTAGTTATCTATATTTTTCATGGAAGGTATTGTTTTTTATATATATGTATTTATGAAAGATACTTAGCCGCATCCCAATTAATATTTTTTCAAACGGATATAACTATAACTTTTTGAACATGCATAATTTGTCGAGAATGACAAGTTTTATGTTAATTAATTGGTTCGGTTTGTTGAATGTTACAATTGGAGGTCCTCTTTAAGCGGGGTTGGCCAAAATTTGTTTTTAGAGCGAGTTGTGTTGGATTTTTGAGTTTAGTCTAAAAATATTGACCGGCATGATATTTGGTACTAAGTACACACTATTCTATGTTTCGTATGTTTGTCCATTTGTTCATTATATCGCGAAACATTGCGATATAATGACATACATTCTTATTAGTTAGATCAATATCTTATATTTCTTTTTTGATGAGTGCGAATCCTTTGTTCTCTTCTACTTATCACATAAAATAAACTAATAATTTATGTTTAAGTTTTTTTATTTAAATCAATATTAAGAAAATTCAATTAACGTTATTTTAGGAAATTTCGAATTATTTTTTAAGGCAAATCATGATCCTATTATTCAGAAAATATTTTGTCCTATTTTACCATAGTGACCTAGTCACATGCAAAGCAGCAATTACGAAACCCCGCATTACAATAAACGCGCATTATGCAAATCAACCATTCAAAATATTCTCCCGTTATGATATAATACCCCCTTATATTATACTTATTTATTTTTGCACAATTACTATAATTTCGTACATATCCGGGTCAAAAGTAAATCACCCTTATTTCTGCGGACGTAAACAAACCGAAGTCGAATCGAACTCGCCCGAATGGGAACTTCTGATTCTGGCATGATTCCATGATGCCGATGAACAGATGGCCTGTAAAGGTTTTGTAGTTCGGCACAATTTACAAAACGAATTTGTGGTCTGGTCGTATGTGTTGAGTGTCGCACGGCTTTCGTTAGTGTTTCAATTCAAGTTCAAGTTTAAACTAGCAGTGACTGTGAACTGTTATATAGTTGTTAATAATTATAACTTTTTTCTCTGGGATCAACATAATTTCTATGGTCTTTCCTACCAGTAAGTATTTAATTCATTTTTTAATACATCAATTAAGAAAAGTATTAAAATCTGTTTATAATTAACAATTGAATATATTTATAAAACTTATGTGGCATGTATTACACTAGAGATAAAGTCATTTATTTACGATTCAAACAAGTTCAAAAAGTGAGCAAATGAGTCATTGTTTTGCAAAACACATCTATAATTTTAGTTTTATGCGAAAACACTTAATTAAATTAAAATGTATTTACTTTTAACGATATGTGTACATATTGTTCGGGAATTGCAAGGAATTTGTAGTAATTTCATTTTTTATGTGACAATTGTGTTAATGTTTGTGTGTATGGTGTCTTTTTATAGCCCACACATTTGTAGTTTATTCTGTTATGATCAAACGTACATAATATTTATTTACGTTGTAAATATATTTGATGGAGCTAAACAACCATCAATGTCCGTATAATATTTATTGATTTACGTTTGAAATAACAAAATGTAATAATAATCTACAAATTACTAAAAATTGTTTGGGTTATTTTATATACAAATTACTAAAGTTTGGTTAAATTGTTTGGAAGTATGTATGTTGTTTAATAAACAATGATTATTGTCATTCATATAGATTTCTGTTTAAACATGATTCTGTAAACGCTTTCTAGTATTCTGGTACTTTTTAACAACACAATTAACATTATGTGTATGCATTATCAAGAAAATCAATAGTTACAATAGATTCTCCGTACATTACATTGCATTATAGGATCAAGATAGGACATATTGATATCATAATATAGATAGGAATATGTAATATTCATTGCTAGACATTAAAATATTTAACGAAACGTACCGTGAAATATGCCATATAAGCAAACACCAGTGGCAAAATTGCCGTTCCCCTTATTTTTTTATATTTTTAAATTTTATTCCAAAGTTTCTGTTTTTTTATATTGTTAATTTTTTCACATTATAACATTACAAACTTAATAGATAACAGTAAGTTTTTATGCGCAATGTAGATTTCAGAACGAAACGTAGCGGAAATAACCGAATTTGCAGCAACTTTTTATGATCTTAATAAAGCAACATTACAACTATAATAGCACGCACACAAGTTTAAAGAAAACGATGTATGTGCAACGACTTTTCTTTGTAATGTAATGTTGTGCTTTAAATGCGTTTATACGAATTTTATGTATTATTTTTTATTACGACTAATAATCATGAGACTCATTACTTATTAACATTTTTCATCTATTTAGACAGAATTTCATGCGAGATGAAATATTTATACCATTGGCATGGAGATTTTATTTAAAACTGGTGAATTTGGTGAATCTACAAATTATATAGTCAAACAAAGTACATCTTTTTAAATTTATATAGTTCTAAATTAAAGCAATTTCAAATACATTCAACAACTAAATCATGCAGTTTTTACTCACTTTTTGCAAATATTGAAGTGCGTATTGTGGTCAATTGCACCAGCCGATTTAGCAGTTTAGCAGTTAGTTTTTTAATTAACTTAAAAAGAAAAAGTGTTATTTTACCCATTTAAACTCATTTGATAAAAACATTAATTTATTTGATTAAAACATTAATTTTAGCTGGTTCCCTTATTTATGCTTATTTCTTATTTCCAAACTGTGTAAAAAATTGTGGCAAAATATTCAGCTGTTTCATAAATTTTGTCGCTTAAGGCTCGACGTGCCGATTCTAAAATTCAGGCCTTTTTGACTCTCGGGGCTCAAACGATTGTGTATTTATTAATTAAAATTAAGAAAATTTTGTATACATATGAATAATGGTATAAACTATTCTGCTATCGAATTAGTTTTTTTAGTTATCATTTTTTCCTCGCAATTGACATTTAAAAAAACGATATTTTATATTGATGTTTAAGCATAAACAAAGGTATTTGTAAATAATCAAAAACCTAATCCGATAGCCTTGTAGATTGTTCTTTTCTAAACAATTATCCGTAAACAAAAATGAAATTAATTAAAATACAAAGTCACGATCATTTGAGAGCTACACGTCTATTGGCAGCAATTTATTGTGTTTTTACTACCGTAAAGTATTGCCATCTGTATGAATTGCGTACAGAGCGTGACCTAAAGCACTTCACGTATTCGGGAATAATTAAATCTTTTTATGCTCCAGTGGCCCCGTAGATCATGCTTCTCGGCACCTTGCCCCTTAATGTTACTTAAGGCGAATTTATGGAACCGATTTAGCATTAGTAATAAGTTTAGATTTAACTTCT
>JARJEC010052238.1:0-10178 GCA_030264575.1 Tachinus sp. AB-2021 | reverse complement strand
TTAACTTCGAATGTTAACCAAGGTCTAAATGGATATATGCTCTCGATTTTATTGGGAAGATAGGCAAAATAAACATCCCTAAAATACTTCGACGGAAATTCATAAGGAAAACAAATCGGGTAAAAAAATTTTGTATCATTGATGCATACTTCTTTAGCTCCACGATAATAATTGGCAGCAATAATATCATTCTAAAATCAAAACAAAATTATATACATGTTTATTGGCTTGGTTTTCAATTGTCTTTTAGCGTGTTTAACTAACCCAACACTATTTGTTCATAATGTTATGCCCACTGATTTATATAGAACTGGAAGGCGCCCTCCCTGATTTAAAGACGTCGTGTTAGAAAGAGCGCGTTGTGCACGATGCGAACCCATTTCAGTCATACTCATTAAATCGAATGTGCTGCACGGGTAATATTTTTATTTTACGTTATTCATTAAAAAAAATAGTAGTGCTGCTCGCTCCCATTCGAAACACTGCGTCAGAGCGAGAGGTTGACGCATCATGCACAGGCATCTCCGTCTAACATCAAAGTTCGTTATTTTTTTCCAGCGCCGCATTACAGTTACATCATTACAGTTAAATATAATGCAGTGGTTATGCTATGCTATGCCCAATTTTGAGGATTTTTCATAAACATGTTGATAAAAAAAGCTCAACATACAAATCAAATTTATAAAGCTGTGTCCGGACTTGCAGAGCTACTAAGTTAATTTTATCATTTTACATAGTTCGATAAATCTGAGCCGGACTACAGATTTTGATATGGACATGCATAACAAATAAAATTAAAAATTCGAAAATGTGAACGCTTACATGATATTTAATGTAATTGCGATATTTCCAATTGTGTTTACTAGGATCATTTGCCAAAAAAGTGGGCTCGGGCTTGCGTGGTGGCACCAGCACTTTGCTAGATTTCTCCGCATAATATTTGCTCAAAATGTTATATTTAACTATAAAACAAATTATATAGTTTTGATTAAACATTCAATATGAAGGTAACCTTTATCTTTGCCGATCCAATACTTTTTGGCGCGCATTTGCAACCAAAGTTTAAAATGCGGTAGCAAATACACATCCGGCAATTTGGCCAAAGGAAAACCATCATCCGCCAATTTAGCCAGCGCTCTCTAAAATAATAGTAAAATTTAACCAAAGCACAAGACTTCGGGCATTCATTCTACAACAAGATTGCTGAACGATATTTTCAGTGCAACCATTTAGTTGTAGGATAATGCCCTATTAATCATATCAACCTTCAATATGAGATACTGTAAGCCAAGATCATTGGGAAAATGTTTCAAAATGATATATCTGCTGCTATGTTCAAACCCTTCTTCTTCGGATCCTCCGAATTTTTTTGTTTTTGTTTTGGCCCGACTTTTTTCTTCATATTTTGAATTCAGATTGCTACCATCTTGGCATCCGCAGCTTGAACTATCAGAACTGCTGCTAACTCGCTCATATTGTGAGCAGGTACAATCTAATCCTGTTTCTGCCTCATCGCAAATTAAGTTATCTTCTTCTGCTGCTTCCATTTCTGGTTTTGGATAAAGCTCGCATTTGGTGGGAGATTGCTCGCAACGGCAAACGCATTCGCATACAGGGGGTTCTTCAATTTTGGGCTCCTCGCTCTCCTGCGGAGTAAAGTCCTGGTATTTTGGATTCATTTCATGCATGTATTCTTCAAGTTCGTACTCAATTTTCTTCATGTATTCCTCATAAAGCCGCATGCATGTTGCATGGTTTTCAGCAAAATTTTTATATAGATCGGAACAATTGTAATCTGGATTGGGCGAGGCTCCCGATATCACGTAAATGTTTCCTTCGGGCCTAGCCTGCACTCCAGATACAGTGTATTGAATGCATCCTTCTGGAAGAGGTTCGGCAATTACAGCCAGTTCTTTCTGCCGGGCTGCTTCGTGTTCTTCCATATGATAACAAGGACAATCATCTTTCGGCTTAACTCCTCCTAATATGAAAATTGGTTTACCATCAGGAGCCGTAGCAACTCCGGTAATTATAAATTTTTCCCTCAAGCTTTTTAAAGCGGCCTGCGTTTTTTTAATTTCCTGTCGTTTTTCCCACAAATCCCATCTCTTCTGATACTTTTCAAGACATGTGCATATTTTTTCAGATTTGATACCGCCTATAATTTTCACCGCCTCCCCATCTTTATCCTCAGCAGTGTCTACTATAATTTTTGTCCTTTTTGCATTGGCCTTTTCCCTATCAGCAATACAAAGCTCGCATTGGCAATGACAAGTCTCTATACGTTCCAGAGTTTTCTGCCTGCAAACACATTGCAATGATTCTGCCACTGCTGGCTCCAGGAGATTATATTTAGGCCCATTGTCCAATGCGCATGGACAAGATTGTGAAACTTGAGTATCATCGGGATCTTCGGGTGCCTCCACTATAAAGCTTTCGCCATCCAAGCATTCGCCGGGATACTCACATCCGCAATCCATGCAGCTGTAGTAATCAGGTGCCAAATTACAAGTAGGGCTGTTATTGTAGACGCATTGAATTCCATCACTGCTATCACTATTATTCTCCTTACTCGCACTACTTGCAGTAGGTGTATTATTCAATTTACTATCTTGTTTTCTTGTCGTTTGCTTTTGTTTTGTGGTTTTAATTTCCTTAAATCCGCTACTGATTCGATTGATACATGGTATGTAAACCGACGGTTTATTGAGAGCCATAATGCAATCTCCAACCGCTAATTTGTTGTACAGTTGTTGGGCGCGCAACCACTCACCTACCAACTCTTGCTCCATTATGGTGAATGCTGTAAATCAAAGTATGAACAAAATTTTAAAGAATCTGTTCTAAACGGGATCAAAATGGCTCAGTATAATTTATTCTGCAAGAGCATTCAGCCTAACCAACTGTATGTTAAAGTCCCAATCAAAAATTCCTGTGATCTTGTCAACCAGCACTGTTAAAACATAGAACGACCTTCCACTTACTATTAGAAAAAGCAAAATAGGTGAAGGGAGTACCAATAGAACCTTCAGAGACATCCTCAAAAGTAGTTCAGTGGAAATTAGTCGGAAAGAAAACAAACCCATAGATGGACACATTTATCTATAGTCACATTTGCGCGCGGCGCGCAAATGTAGCGTGGCGAGCGTTTTACGACCTACACATAAACCTACACGCGATGCAAACGATTTATCTGTTGTTTCGAGTGAAAATAGGATTTCGTTCAGACGGCCAGCTGTCGCATTCAGACGTAACGTCCAGCCGACTTGCACTGCTACAAAAAGGAATGCAGATGCGTTAAGCCGTCGATGGCTGGACGTAGCGTCCTGACACGTCGGCTGGACGTAAAGTCCGGACGCGACGGTTGGCCTTCTGATCAAAATCTTACGTCGTGACTTCTCGGCTGGACGTTTCGTCCGTATGCAGCGACGGCAGGCCGTCTGAAAAAATCCTATCTTAACGGATTGTTTTTTGTTATTTACACCACCTGTGTGGCGAGCAGTGTTGAATCATTTGCGTGGCTCGTGGTGTGGCGTGTTAAGTCACCATAAACGCAGAAATGTTCTATCACTTTGGCTCGCGCCGCACGCAAATGTGACGGTAAATGTGGCCGTCTATTGGAAACTACGACCCCAATTGCTTCCTCAACTCTGAATAAGCAAAAGGAACTTGCCATTCATAGCAAAAGCAAAAATAACCTACAAAAAGCTCAATCGCTTCTCGAATGCACCTATAAAATTAAAAAAGATTACATTTTCGAACGAGTCAACTATAGTACAACCAACTTAGCGTGGCCTTTTGGAAGCCGTTTTCAAGCAACGATAAAAAAGAACTCACGAGAGATCCAGAGTATGCTGAGAGATAAAACCAGCACTAGTTTTGTCTGTGACCATATTCAAGAAGTCATTTGTGTTATGTGTCATTTTCCATTGTTGCGCAAAAACATTTATCATAGACCAAGTTGGTTAGCTGTAAAAAGTTGCTGCTGAGTATATCGGCGAAGCAGTACCTCCTGATAAGCAAACAGCTTTAGATTATTTACCTAAAAGAACATTCAAGAGGAAAATCACTTGGAATTAAAAACTATGTTAAAGTATATTAAAGAATATACACAGAGACAACTCCATACGCATACTAAATACAAAAACCCAAGAAAACAAACATTTACGACCAATGTCTCTCGGAAGAAGAGAGAAAAATTAGGAAACATAAATTTCTGCAAAATATCTTCGGAGGCAATGCCCCAAAAGTGTTTTGACAAACCAAAAAAAAAAAGATACCCCAACAAGGGTCGCTTATAAAACAAAGAGAGGTGAGTACATTGTTGAATTAACGTGCAGCCTTCAGTGGGTATATTGTCAAACAATATATTCACATCACTTTTGTCCAGGAATTAAAACAAAGTCTGATGAAAGGTATACTAGGTGCATGGCTCCAAACGTCAGGAGTAAATAGGTATACCAGAAAATTTACATAAAAAATCATAAGTATTCTAGTAAAACCTATAACCTATGACCATACCTATTATCAGCATGTCCGACAGCCTAGCAGCTAATAATCCAAACTGGCCTTTGATTGCAAAGACAGGAGGCACTGGCCACAAACAATAATGGTCTGGACACCAAAAAAACCAAGGCATGGAAAAGAACCTTAAAGCTAACCAGCTAGCCAAAAGAAAAACAACTGGGACATTTATTAGACCAGAACCCACATTACAGATTCCACACAAAACCGCAAAAGAAATAATCCAACGCAAACTTGCAAAGGAACACAATAACTTGTGGAAAAACTGTCAGTGGATGAATCACGCAAGATTATTTCTAATAGAACAAACACTAAATCTCAAAAACAAGTATCGCATATGTGTCAAAACAAACTGCAAGGGCTCACAGAACTGTTTACCGGACACTATGGTCTTAACAAGCACATGCATAGATTCTGTATACAAGAAAATCCACTATGCCGCGGATGTTAAGAGGATGAAGAGACTCCGCAGCATCTACTTTGTGAACAACATGCAACGCACAGTTCTCTTTAACAAACATATGCTAACCCAAGAATCCCTTACCAAAAACTCATCGACTTCATAGAAGAGACAAAACTGCTAAAGGTGTAAGACGTCAGTGGTACACAATATGTACATCATGTTCGCAATGTGGGGACGCTTGACGAACCACCTCAGGAGGAAAAAAATATATGAAAATTCAAGTAAAGAAAGAATGGCTCGTCATAGAATCTAGGTACCCTTGAATCGGTTTCAAGACAATTGACTGATACCATTCAACCCTTATTGATAACTTAACTGTTTACACCAGTAAGAAACTGTACAGCATTCTAAAGCTTTAAAAAAAGTTGTGTAGATTAGACAGGTAAGGTCAAGCGAGAGAAAGGTGTCAAGATACACCAATTAAACGTCAGATTTTGAAAAAGACTATTCGTATAGAACAACCAACTTAGCGTGGCCTATAGAAGGCGTTTTCGCGCAATGTTAGAAAAGGACGCACAACAAGAGAGGTTCAGAGTATGCTAATAGACAAAACTAGCGCTAGATTTCTCTCCGTGTATACTCTAGACCTTTCTCGTGTTATACGTCCTTTTCTATAGTAGCACAAAAACACTTTTCGTAGGCTATGCTAAGTTGGTTGTACTCTGGTAATATCAAGAAAAACTACATAACCTGTGTTATCAAATATTGTTAGAAACAAACTTCTAAAGCTAACAACTGATAAGTAGTAGTTTTAATAGCAGTAAAATGCAACGCAAAGTTCACTTTGATAGGCGCATGCAAATCCAAAAAGAACGAAAGACTGTTTCTTAGGGTACATGAACGAGAAAATTACAAATAGAGCAAAACTATCAGAGATGATAGATAGACGACCTCTAAAAGTAAAAAATCTGTAGAAATAGAAAGAAAATTCGGAATTTAAAATATGAACCTACTACAGCATTCGATCTATCCAATCTAAAAATTCACAAACTAGCTTGAAACAATTCAAACCAAACTTACGATCCAAATCTTCATTTTCTTCGCCCTCCTCTTCCTGCATCAGAAGCTTATTCACCATATTCAAACCCTCATTGAGTTCTTCCTCCTTATCAGTACAAAGCCAAATTGTATTCTCCCTCTAAGAAACGCACTAGTTAATAAAATTGCAACTACAATAGCATCAATACCAACTAAATCATTAATGTAATCAAAATATTCATTTTGAGGACCCTGATGTGGTCTTGTGATCGTTGTTCTGGGAGGGGGTATGTATATGAAACGATCCAAATAAGGAGAAACGGGTTTAATACGACGTGGTTGTTTCACTTTCTTAGGTTTCGATATAAACCTAGGTGGTGATGGTATCCTAATATGCAACTCCTTAAGAGTCTCCCTAATAGATAAATGCACAATCGATGAGAGTATAATCCTATCATTTACTGAATACTCAGTACCTTAAATCATAGAATGAGTACCAAAAAAATGTACCAAAACAAAAACTCACGCCTTGTATTGGTAACCTGGTATAAAACCTGCAAAAACTCAATTGGACACCTGCAAGATTCGCAAAGAGCAATTCTGATTTGGTCCGGATTTGGACGTAGAACCAAACCAAGCCTTGCTAAATTCTCCTGAGTATTACATATTGAATTGGTGCGCAAATCCATGAGAATGCACTTGGCTAAATTATCAACGGTGCGACGTTGGTCGTTGGATAAATCCTGATACCATGCAGGTCCAGATAATTTTGATATATCAGCAATTGCACGTTTCATATCTACAAATAAATCATCAAAGCTAAGCTAACCACAAAAAATGCAGATAAAACCTTTCCGATTAGTCTTCCTCCTATTGGAACTAACTACGGCAAGTCTAGCTCTACATTTAGCCTGCATTTTTTCAACCTCGATAGCCCATTCCTCTTCTAATAATAAATCAAGTATGCGCCCACGTTTGTCTCTTGGCTTGGGTGTGGGTGGTTTATAACCTTCAGGATGCCATTCGTATTCAGCATCGGTATTAGTATATCTAATCTTCACAGGGCCTCGGTCCATAATGGCATAGGTCTGATTTATATCGTATTCTTTGGCTTTAAACGGAGCTGGTCGCAACATATCCATTGGATCCAATCTGGGCTGCATGGTGGTCGCAACAATTTTACCCGCGACATTTTTATGGAATCCGTCAAAAACGCAACCGCTACTCAACACCTTCTTCGGCCCCTTCGGTCTCTTGTTCGACATCTTGAAAACGCGCCGTGTAATTTAATTGACGAGCAATTTTGACAATGACTTTAGCCTGCTTTTGTTTCTATTGCGTTAAATTTTTCAAGGTAGATCTTCTGGTGCTGGATTTGCGCGCGGCCGCCAGAGTGGCGGCTATTTCCTCTTCGGTAAAATCTTCGTAAATCGCTTGCGTTTCAATCAATTTTATCTTGACCGGACCCCTGTCCATCACGGTCGTCGTCTGATCGATGGTGTAATCTTTAAATTTGCCGGCTTCCGGTCTCATCGTATCAAACGGGTCCGGTTTTTTTGGGTCCATGCTCGTCATCGGTATGTCGCATACTTTCTTCTTGTGACGCTCGTCCATGCATGATGCTGATCCAGGTTTTTTTTTGCTTTTTGTAGGTTTTTTCGACATTTTGGACTAAAAATTTTTGATGTTAATGTTTCTAAATTTTAATGAGTTGTATTTATTAAAAATCCATGGTGACACTAGAATTCACATTTTGATCTAAAGTCATTAACGAGTTGTTTGATAAATGACAAGGACATTCCATACGACAAAATAAATCAAATGTGGCAGAAAAGGAAAGTATGCTACTCTGTAAGTAAGCGGACACTTCATTTTGGCTAATTTTCACCAACCAGTTCATTATGATCAATTATTTACAAACTTTGAATACTTCGGGGATACTTAAAAATTCACAGGACACCTCAATTTGATCAATTGAAAAGATTCCAAGTACCATTCAGTTCATTACGATCAATATAAAAAACATCATATGAGTTCGGAATATTAAAAATGTTTGAATATTTTTATTTTAATTAAACAAAATTTGATAGCGGACACTTCATTTGGTTCTACAGAAATGTTAATTCAAATACAAGTTACAGAAGGCTACTTATTCAAGCACGAGTCTGTTTTGACGAATTGACGAGTGCTTGAAAAGGTTTCCGAAACGAATTTTTGATACCATTTCTCTGTTTTGGTTAATTAAAAAAAGTTTGTATGATTAATTCACGTATATAATGTTAACGTTTAAAATAATTGTGATGACGTTTAAGAGAATCTCACATCTGGCAGATCGGCGGCGATGCGCTGTGCTGCGCGATGACTGTGAACGGCTGCCGACGCGTCATGTAAAAAATGAACCAAGAGCGCGCAGCGCATCGCCGCCGATCTGCCAGATGTGCGATGCCCTTTAAACAGAAAATAATATATTCAAATATATAAGTTACAGAAAGCTACTTATTCAAACGCGAGTCCGTTTTGGCCACAAAACGCGTAGCGGTAAGTGGCCAAATAGACCAGTGCTTGTAAAGAGAAATTAGTAACAAAAACTTCGAAAACGAGTTTTTGATATTAATTTCTCAGAAAAATTAGTATCAAAACTTCGGAAACGAGTTTTTGATACTAATTTCTCTGTTTTGACTAATTTAAAAAAAAGTTTGTTTAAATTTTCCTTACATAATGCTTACGTTTGAAATATTTGTGATGACGTTTAAACTGTAAATAGTTTATGATTGTGACAATTTTTATTAGATAGAGCAAATTCTAGCATTATTTTTAATTAGATGTGCCAACTATTACAAATAAAAAAAACTAAAAATCATTAAAGAATGTTTGTGAAGTTTATTTTAGCATTATTTCTGATGTTAATAAATAAGTCCTTCTAATATCCAATACAGAAAAAATAGTTTTCAAATTGTTCTGCGGGATATTTATAAATATATATACCGGGTGTTTTAAAATGTTCAAACATGATGTTTTTGAAAATTGTTATACAGGGTGTTTAAAGAGCTTATATGGGCTATTTCCAAATCGTTATACGGAGTATCTTAAATTGCTTATACTGGGCGTTTCAAAGTTTTTATACAAGACATTTTTAGTAAACTTATGTAATCGTATTTCGAAATTGTTCTTCAGAGTTGGATTCCGATGTGCTGTCAAATTCATAGATAACCTAGAAAGACTTACTTATCTGTGGACTCATTCACATCAACCACTTATCTATGGACGCGTTCATACATCATTTTATTTTTTAAATAACAAGCTGGTTCAATTAAAAGCTTTTTAATTTAAACTTACATTAATAATTGAAAAACTCATAATTGCATATAAATATAGTAATTAACCACCATTGAAATGCACATTTTGCACAATGTATTGTAATATTTCTGACAGCTAAATTACCTATGTACTTCACGGACGCATATGAAGTTATGCGTCCGCCATTTGTGCATGTTCTATCGCACTTTATTTCGAATTTACGTATGTTTGAACGTAACTTGCTCATTACTGACAATTGTGTTATCAGAATCCCGTCTCAGGGTGTTTCAAAATATGTATACAAGATGTTTTAATGTGTTTGTACAAGGTCTCACAATTGCCATACCGGACATTTTAAAATGTTTATACAGGGTGTTTCAAAATTGTCATATACGGTGTTTATACAGAATGTTTCGTTCAAAGTTTCTAAATTGTTCTAAAGGGGATTTCACATTTGTTATACAGGGTTTTTAAAAATGTTTATACAGGGTGTTTCAAAATTGTCATATAAGGTGTTTTAAGGTGTTTATACAGAACGTTTCGTTCAAAGTTTCTAAATTGTTTTCAAGGGAATTTCACATTTGTACACTGGGTGTTTTGTATACTGGGTGTTTTGAAATGTTTATAGAGGCTGTTTAAAAATAAATATACAGGGGTGTTAAAAAATAGTGATTTTAAAAATAATTATACAGGGGGGTGTTAAAAATGTAGTGTTTTTAAAAATGTATATGCAGGGTGTTTCAAAATGTTTATCGAGGGTCATACAAAATCGTTATACCTGGTGTTTTGAATTATTATATAGGGTGTTTTAAAACGTTTATACGGGGTGTTTCAAAATCGTTATGCAGTCAAATTTTGAATACAGGGTGTTTCAAACATTTCATATAGGATGTTTTAAAATGTTCTTCTTTCAAAA